>PVKH010031491.1:0-12323 GCA_004027955.1 Chaetophractus vellerosus
CGGGAACAGAGGAACCCGGAAGCCTGAACCCTGGAGACGTCGGCAGCCATCTTGCTCCAACACATGGACTTTGGTATGGGAAGAAATTTATGCTTTGTGGCCTGGTAACTGTAAGCTTCTACCCCAAATAAATACCCTTTATAAAGACTGACCAATCTTTGGTATATTTCAAAAGGCACTCCTGTGGCTGACCAAAACAGATGCGTATAACAGCAGCCTTGAATTGATGGAGGATTGAAATAGTGAAATCGAGGACAGAGCATCTGAACATGAAACATATAAACACATATGATATTGGTGTCCAAGAAGAAGAGAATGGAAAGGGGCAGAAAGAATAATTGAAGAAATAATGACCAAAAACTTACCAAACCTTATGAAATACATAAATATCAATATCCAAGAAAGACAATGCACCCCAAACAAAATACCAGAAATAAAGAGAGGGTTCTGAAAGCAGCAAGAGAAAAGAAATACTCACATACAAGAGAACCTCAATAAGACTAAGTGCTGGTCTTTCATCACAAATCATGAAGGGAGAAGAAAATGGTATGATATATTTAAGGTACTGAAAGTGAAAAACTGCCAGCCAAGAGTTCTTTATCAGGCAAAACTGTCCTTCAAAAATGAGAGTGAGTTTAAAATCATCAAAGACAAACAAAAACTGAGAGAGTATGTTACCAAATGATGAAATTTACAAGAGATATTGAACAGACTGCTAAAGACTGAAAGAAAAAAAAAACAAGGGAAAAGTGAGAAATGAAGATTATTAGGAAGGGTAAATTAAAGAATAAAAAGACAGACAATAGTAAGATATAACAACAGAAAGCCAATGGACAAATTGGGTGAAGTAAGTAAGGTTTTTATAGTAATAACATTGAAGGGAGCTGGCTGTAGCTCAATTGGTAGGGTGCTGTTTTACCACATGGGAGGCACCGCGTTCGGTTCCTGGGACCTCCTTGAGCAGGCAGACTGCCTTGAGAAGGCAAGTCGCCATGTCAGGGCTAAGTCGCTGTGGGCAGGGCATGCCACCATGGGCAGGGCAAGCCCCCGCGAGCAGGACAAGCCCCGTGAGCAGGCAAGGCTGCCTGAGAGCAGGCAAGGCCACCGTGTGGTGAGCTGACTTGGTGGGTCGCCACAACGGGGGTGGGGGGAGACAAGCAGACACGGAAGAATGCAAAAATGAACACAGCAAGAACAAGCAGAAAGAGGGGGGGATATATAATAAAATGAAATAAAAATAAAATAAAATAAAACATTGAAGGTTAATGGATTGAATTCCCCAATCAAAAGACATAGATGGACAGAATGGATGAAAAAAGATGAGTCATATATGCTGTATACAAGGAACTTACCTCATATGTAAGGACACAACCAAGTTGAAAGTGAAAGAGTAGAAAATGATACATCATGCAGATAGTAATAAAAAAAGAGAATATCTGGAGTAGTGATAGTAATATTGTACAAAATAGATTTTAAATTCATAACTTATAATAAATGAAGAAGATATTACTTAATAATAAAAGGGGCAATTCAACAAGAAGAAAAACTGTAAATATTTATACACCTAACCTTGGTGCCCTAAGATACATGAGGCACATGCTGGCAAAATTGAAGGGAGAAATAAACATCTATACAATAATAATTTGAGACTTTACTACACCACTCTCACCATTGGATAGAACATTTGGAAAGAGGATAAATAAAGATATAGAGAGCATGAATAATATGATAAATGAACTAGACCTAATGAACATTTATAAAGTGTTGCACCCCCAAAAAGCAGTATAAAAATTCTTTTCCAGTATGCATGTATATTTCTCCAGGAGAGACTATATGTTAGGTCACAAGACAGGAATCAATAACAGTAAAAAAAATAATAAAATTATGCAAAACACTCTCTGTGATCATAATGTAATGTAGATGGAAATCAATAGCAGATGGAAAAGGGGAAAATTCACAAATATATGGAGATTAAACAACACACTCTTAAATAATCAGTGGGTCAAAGAAGACAATGCAAGAAAAATTAGTAGATATCTTGAGATGAATGAAAACGGGAACACAACATATCCAAACCTATGGGATACAGCAAAGGCAGTGCTGAGAGGGAAATTTATAGCTCTCAATGCTCACATTATAAAAGAAGAAAGAGCTAAAATCAAAGACCTAACTGCACACCTGGAGAAACAAGAGAAATAATAACAAACATCCCACACCAAGCTCAAGGAAAGTAATAATAAAGATCAGAGCAAAAATAAATGAAATTGAGAACAAAAAAATCACTAGAAAGAATTAACAAAACCAAAAGTTGGTTCTTCAAGAAGATCAACAAAATCCATAAATGATTAGACAGAATGACAAAGAATAAAAAGAAACTATGCAAATACATAAAATCAGAAATAAGAGAGGGAACATTACCATTGACACCATAGAAATAAGAGAATGCTATGAACAACTGTATGCTAACAAACTAGACAATGTAGAGGAGGTGGACAAATTACCAGAAATACATGAAAAACCTATACTGACCGTAGAATAAATAGACTTCAACAAACCAATCTCAAGTGAAGTGATTGAAACGGTCATCTAAAACCTCCAAAAGAGGAAAAGCTGGGGACTTAAATATAAAAGTTACAATCATAAAAAGACTTTGTATTAAGCTGTGGTTTCTTAAACCTTATGCCCAAAGCATGAGTAATGAAAGAAAAAGTAGATAAATGGGAGCTCCTAAAAATTAAACACTTTGTTCTTCAAAAGACTTTGCCAAGAAAGTAAAAAGGCAGCCTACTCAATGGGAGAAAATATTTGAAAACCACATATCCAACAAGTGTTTGGTATCCATGTTATATAAAGAGATAATACAATACAACTCAAGAATAGAAAGACAAACACCTGTAGTAGCTTGGTAATATTTATGAATTGCAAAAATAGATGTTGGGTTGTGTTTGTAAAATGGTCTGTCCCTCTGGGCATATTAGATTATATTGGATTCAGAGGTTTCACTTTTACTTGATTAAAAAATGATTAAGGCTTTGATTGGGCCACATCAATAGGACATTGCATCCCTGCCACCTTGGTGGGTGGGGACTCACAGAGAAAACTACACAGCAGAGAGGAGAGTTGGAGTTTTGATCCTGGAGCCTAGGAAGTAAACATGCAGGAGAAGCAGACATGTGAGGAAAGAGAGAAGGTTCTGTTAGACATGGCAGAGGCCCCAGGAAGAAAGATGAGCCATTCACCTGAGAGTTTACAGCTGACCTTGTGAAGAGAGGGGAGCAGATGAGCCCAGAGAGAATCAAGCCCTGGGAGAAAGAAGAGACTTATCCCAGCCTACACCTGATATTGGAAGAAGCTGGGACCATGGAGCTTTAAGAGGAAGAGGAAGGCTGAATGTTGGCAGACATCTTGCTCCAACATGAGGCAACAGGTTTTCTTGAGGGAAGTAACTTACGCTTTATGACCTGGTAACTGTAAGTTTCTACTCCAAATAAATACCCTTTATAAAAGCCAACAGATTTCTGGTATTTTGCATCAGCACCCCTTTGGCTGACTAATACAGAATTTGATACTAGAGAGTGGGGTCATGCTTTTGCAATTATCAAAATGCTCAAATGGTTTTATAAATGGGTAGGGGGTATTTTTTGGAGGAATTGTGAGATGCTTGGTAGAAAAAATCTATAGTGCTTTGAAGAGACTGTTGATAGGAATATGGACACTAAAGAGACTTTCTATGAGGCTTTAGAAGTCAATGATGAAACTATTTTTGGAAACTGGAGGAAAGGTTATAGGTGCCTTAAAATTACAGATAACTTAGCAAGATTAACTCCTGAAGTTTTATGGAAGGCAGAATTTGAAAACGGCGAGCCTGGCCATTTAGCTGAAGTACTTTACAAAGTAAACTCAGAAAATGTGGCTTGCCTTCTCCTTGCAGCTTACAGCAAAGTGTTAGATAAGCAAGATAAGCTGAGGATGGAATTGGTGGGCATAAGGAAAACAGAAACTGATTCTATAAATTCCAAGCCTCTGGAAACCAAACTCCCAGATAATAGTGCCCCGTTTGAGGACTTACCTAAACTTGGAACTTGTAAATCAGGATTGAAAATGCAGTTATCTAGTGAAAGACTTGTGGAAAGTCTTACTGTCTGATGGCTTAGACCCCTGATTCCTGCATGCTAAACCAACAAACCTTTTGAGAAAGCTATATGAACAAAATCATTGTCAGCTTTCAAAAGGAGAGAAGAAAGGGGAAAGAACTGTAAGAGGAAAACTATGGAAGTTGAGATCTGGATTTAAGACATCACCTTGGACCAAGAGAGGAGCCCCACCCATGTCTATAGAGAGTGTGAGTTTGGCCTGGAAGTTGAAGAGGGTGGATATTCCCATATGATGTTCAGGGAAAGTTTTGCTGCGCTAGGGTACAGAGAGGGTAGAACACATTTCTCAAGGATTAGGGAATTTAAGGTCAGCAGCCCATATGTCTGAGAGGATTGCACCTGTCCCCAATGGATTAGGGAAGTCCAGGTCACCAACTCATTGGGCCTGTATGCCAAATGTTAGGGAGGATATTGTCTTCACTTCCCTGTACTGGGGGGGGGGTGTTTAAGACTATAACCAAAATATTTGGTAAAGTGTGGCAATCACACTAACACTCTTGGAGGGTGAGGTCTGGAGCTTGGTCACCACCCAGATGCTTGATGAGGGAGTAACCAAGGAAACTGTTGTTGGACAAGTCTGTGGAAAGTGTGGGTCCCCATGTGGCCCCAAGGAGAAGAAACCATCATTTTAAGAATGACTCTCAGACTTTGACATTTAATGAAGTATGTCTTGGATGTTTACTGAACTGTAGAGGACCTATTATTCATGTTTGCCTCTGAGTTTCTCCTTATGATAGTGAAAATATTTATCCTTTGTCTATCCATTTGTGTACTGGAAGCAAATAAATGCTTTTGTAAGTATCAGAGGTCTACAGACAGATGGGACTTTGCCCCAAGACAATCTATTTATTTAAACTGATTTCTTTAAACTGTATTTAGCATTGTCACTTAAATAAGGTTTTTTGAATATTGTAATGTCTTTTTTGGAATTCAAGAGGGTGGAGTGTAGTAGCTTGGTAATATTTATGAATTGCAAAAATAGATATTGGGTTGTGTTTGTAAAATGGTCTGTCCCTCTGGGCATATTAGATTATATTGGATTCAGAAGTTTCACTTTTACTTGATTAAATAATAATTAAGGCTTTGATTGGGCCACATCAGTAGGTGGGTGGGTGGGGATTCACAGAAAAACTACACAGCAGAGAAGAGAGTTGGAGTTTTGATCCTGGAGCTTGGGAAGTAAACATGCAGGAGAAGCAGACATGTGAGGACAGACAGAAAGTTCCATTAGACACAGCAGAGGCCCCAGGAAGAGAGATGAGCTATTCACTTGATAGTCTACAGCTGATCTTGTGGAGACAACAGAGTAGCTGAGTCTGGAGGTAATTGAGCCCTGAGAAAGAAAGGAGACTTATCTCAGGCTACAGCTGATTTTGGAAGAAGCTGGGACCATGGAGCTTTAAGAGGAAGAGGAAGACAGAATGTTGGCAGACATCTTGCTCCAACACATGGCTATAGACATTGCTAAGGTAAGTAGTTTATGCTTTATGGCCTGGTAACTGTAAGCTTCTACCCCACATAAATACCCTTTATAAAAGCCAACAGATTTCTGATATTTTGTATCAGCACCCCTTTGCCTGACTAATACACAACCCAATTAAAAAATGGGCAAAAATTTGAATAGGCATTTCCCTAAAGAGAAATTCAAATGGCCAAAAAGCACATGAAAAAAATGTTCAACATTGCTAGCTATTAGGGAAAATCAAATCAAAACTACAAAGAGATATGATCTGATACTTTACAGAATGGCCAACATAAAAACAAAGACATACACTAAAACAAAAACAAAAACAAAAACAAAACAAAAAACTATAAGTACTTGAGAAAATGTGGAGAAAGAGAAACACTCTTTCACCATTGGTGGGAATGTAGAATGGTGCAGGCTCTGTGGAAGACAGTTTGCCAGTACCTCAAGAAGTTGAATACAGAACTGCTGTATGATCCAGCAATCTCATTACTAGGAATATATTCAGAAGTACTGAAAGCAAGGATGCAAATTGACATTTGCACACCAATGTTCATAGCAGGATTATTCAAAATTGCTGTAATATGGAACCTGCCCAAGTGTCCATCACTTAATAAATGACTAAAAAAAAATGTGATATAGTCACACAATGGAATACTATTGAGCTGTAAGAAGAAATGGCATCAGGATTTTGAGTGAAACATTGAGTGAAATAAGCAGACACAAACGGACAAATGTTGTGTGCTCTCACTAAAATGAGCTATATACGATGAGTTAACTTAGAGTGGTAAACCCTAGAGTATAGGTTACTAGGGTTGAAAATGGGAGCTGATGCTCTATGTATGTAGAAATAACAATAAGATTTATTGTAAAACTGTGTAAATCAATATAGTAGATTGTAACACATTATAGTTAATATAACTATCACGTCTGATTTATAAATGAGATTGCAGTTGAAGGGGTAGTCTGTGAATGTAAATGTCAATTGCATGGAAACTAGAGAATAATACAAGGTATGTATAACATAATGATTTCAGGGTGGATGAAGGTTGTGGTTAATAGTATAAATGTAAGAATATACTTCCTTTACAAAGTGCTAAAATAGGGTGATACATGCAAAAATTACAATTTTAATATCACTTATGGACAATAGTTAATAGTAATATTGTAATATTTTTCCAGCAATTGCAAGGAAGATATTAGATCAATTCCAAGAGACAAGTGTAAGGAAGTTTAAGGATGTATGGAATTTTTCCTTTTGGAGTAATGAAAATGTTCTTAAATTGACTGAGGTGATAACAGCACAACTCTGAGATGAAAATGAGAGCCACTGAGTGTAAACTTTGAATTGATTGTACAAAATATGGGGTTGTATAACACAGGGAATCTAGTGGTAGAAGATGGTCTATATTTAACAGAACAAATATGAAACCATTCTTTCATGAACTATACAAATGTATAATACTAATACAGGGTGTTAATAATTGGGTGGGTTGTGGGATAAATACACCAAATGTAAGATATGGGCTATAGTTGGTAATATTTTGATGATGATTTTTCATTGTTTGTAACAAATGTTTCACAACAATGTAAGGTGTTGGTGGTGGGGTGATGTAAGGGAACTTGATGATGATATACATTTTTTTTAAGTTTACAACTTTTACTGTACAGTTACTGCTTTTATATGTTCATATTTTAATAATATACTTCAATAAAATTTTATTTAAATAAAAGTCATGAGAAGTTGATCCAATTCAGACAGTGTGTCCATTTCTGTTCAAGTAGGTAATCACTCATTTCCTGTGCTTAGAATTTAAGTTAAATGCATGAATTGAGGGCATGCTAATCATAGCTGCCTGTACATGCTTGCACCAAGGTTTTAAAAATCTTCCTGCATTATCCTTAAGAGACAACACCTTTTTGATGGCTCAAAACACTTGAAACCAGTGAGAGATAATGAATAAAAAGGAAATGCCACCTCAGTACTAGTCCTTAGGTGGGAAAAATGGAACTAGTTCACGACCAACTAATGAGGAACCCACAATCCCACCATAATGTCTGTATGTATACACAGACATTTTTGAAACAATCTAAAAATTTGGAAGTTTCAAAGCTTTGCCATAGTCTGGTTTCAAAAGCATGCTTGATCATCTGCCGGCAAAAGTTTTATTTTTTCATATGGGCAAACAAATTAGAAGTAATTCAAAAGCCTGCATTACACATAAATGAAAGATAATTTGAAGCAATGCAATGCAAGTATTGCTGCTTAATTAAAAACATGAGGTGTGTAACATTTTGGTAAAGTACTGGCCATACTGAAGGCATTGTTATAAAACAGTGTTTTAAGCCCATGCTTTGTCATGCTATAATTTAACAGTTTGGAAGCAAAATTAATGTGTTGGTGTTTCCCTTTGATTAATACCGCACATTTTATTCAAAGTGGTTTGCAATTCCTTTTTGTTTCTGTCTAAAAGACCTGGTAGATACTGACAAGGAAATGGAATATTGTGTGGGCCAAATTCCTGGCATTCATTTCCCTCAGACATTAATTTAGTACAAAGGAGAATAATGTGTTGTTCACAAAGAATAAGGAGGGAAAAATCCAGCATAGTTGAAGCCAAATCCTTTCACTTAAAGGTTACAGTGACTTAACATAATTTTCTCAGGAGGGAACTTTGTTGTTTGAAACGTCTAGCGCAAAAATCATCAGAAGTGAGAGTTAGTTGTGTCTTGCCTATTGTATATCTTTGGGTAGCTAAGAATAGTGAATATGAAGAACACTCCATCTGTTTGAAACCAGAATCAATTTTGACATATGTTATCGAGAGACAGAAACCAAACTGCCCCTAAGGAATATAACATTGCTAAAGTAGTTTCATGGGAAATTAGAAATTATGCCTGTATTTAATTAAATCTGGGTCAGCGGAGCCTAAAGCTTCAGTTCTTTGAAGCAAAGTTAGGAACAGACATATAGACCCTTACCATTAGAGTTTATCAAAGAATTTTTTGAAGGTGAATTACAAAGACAAAGAGGAAATAGATGTTGAATACTTTTGTAGAGAAAATTTTAACTTCAATTCATTAAAACTCATTTCTATAGCTAAAAATCAGAGGCCAAACATGAAATAGGGGCACTTTCAATTAAGCACAGATGTAGTAGCAAAGAATTGCTATATATTACTAAGGAAAACTGAATGGAGGAGGTTAATTTGCTGTATTGAAACAAAATGTTTTTTATAGTTTAAAAGAAAATGTTTATGCAATATAATCAAATAAAGCAAAAGAATAAAAGTAACTTTTAGACAAACATTTTATTTGCATATACACAAATACATTTATAAAGTATAGGAAATTTTGTTAAATAAAACGGGTCTTTATTTTACATTATACCAGAACAAATCTACTTAACTTAAAATAAAATCCAGTTATACAGACATTTTTCAGAGAATCTGGACTTTAAAAAGAAATCCAAAATGGTCTTAATTTTAGGGAAAATAAAATTCTCTTTATTATAACTATTCTTTCACATCCACCAAAAATACGTAAGGAAGAACAGCTTAAACCAAAGCGCTCTAGGTTTAGATGGCCTGTAGATTCCATCAATTTAGCCAAATATTTTAATCTCTCTAAACTTTTATTGATGCATATAATCCATCTCATTTCATAAGCAGTTTGCAAGAATTAAATGTGGTGATGTATATAAATCGTTTAATATAATGCGTGATTTTTAAAAAATAAAGCAGTAATGTGGTGATAAAGACCATTTATTGATTATTCCAATGAAAATAGCACAAGAACCCAAAGAGTTTTTTATCAATAGAAAGAATGATTTGAGTTTAATTTCATGCTTTTGGAATAGTAATGTTGCCGGGTTTCCTCTAGTTTCTTGTCTATGCTACATAAAAGAATTTAAAAACATGCTAGTTTAGTCAGGCCAGTGGTTTATTAAGGAAGTGAGAGAAGAGAATAGAAATAGGAGAAAATAACAGATTATGGGAGAAAATAACAGATTATGGGTTCCCAGGTTTACTTGTGGGCTGGTCCAAGCAGAGGATGGTTACCTTTTAAACCATTAATTATTCCTCCCCCTTGCTAAGATTTGGGGAAGGGTCCCAGTTGTGACTGACTACTCCACCCATCAATTCTCCCAGGGGGGTGACAATGATAAGACCCCTTGAAAATGTCCCTGGATTTCCTTGATCCTAGACAAAATCTCATTCTAAATGGAGGATTCTCGTGGGGTTCCTCCAGCAGCCTTCTGGTGGGATTCTTTCTCTCAGGGAATTTCTGGGGGGAATTCCATGGCCACATGTTCCATGGCCATATTTTTCCTGCCAGGTTTTAGATTAGTCTTCTCATTCCCTAAACTAGCCTGTCTCAGTAGGAAAAAAAAAACACAACTTTAGTTCCATGCATTTGACTTTCCAAGCTCTCAATAGTACTGCCATTTAAAAAGTTTTGAGTGGCCTGACAATTAAATTATATATTTATTGTCTCATTTAGAAAGTATTTATCAAGCACCTAATATGTGTCAGGATCTTTGTAAGTGTTGTTTGTAAAAAGAAAAAAAAAAAAACAAAACAGTGAGCCAAACAGACAAAGATACTAACCCTAATAAAGAACTTATTCTAGTGGGAGAAGATATACAATAAACAAATAGGTAAAACATATCATATGTCATATGTTGATAAGAGCTGCAAAGATAAATAATGCAGGAATGGGGAATAGAGACAGCTGTGTGGTTTCCAGTTTAGAATTTAAAATTTTTTAGTAAAGTTCAAAATGAACAAAATATATACATTTTAGCGGAAACAGAAAAATTTGAGGCCATAAAGCCATGTAGATGGAGGTAAGAACAAGCAGATTGGATGTGGGGTATAACAGAAAGAGTAGAATCAAGGTGATTTCAAAGTTTTGGACCTAAGCCACTCGAAGAATGAAGTTCCCGTTTTTTTGGGAAGGAGACTATGGGAAGAGAAGGCAGTAAGGAGAGAGTAAGAAAATCTGGAGACCACTAGTTTCTGAAATAAATTCTAGACATTAGTCAATATTAGGCATTGAAATGAATGTTAGATGAATATTAGACATTGTAAGGGCAAATACAAGTAAAAATAAACATAAATTTCCCCCAATTCAAAAAAGAGAAAGAAAACTTACACCACCCTCCCTTAGAGCATTATCTTTAGGGAAATGTAATTATAATTGTAAATTCTTTCTCCACTCCTTTGAGATGTGTGTAAATCTTTTAAAATAAGCCTCTTTCCAAGTTTACAACCCAGGACCATCTTTTACAAGGACCTGGGAGTTATCTCTTTCACAAAATAATCATCAAGGAAAATAGGGTCATTATCTGCCAGTGTCCATGAAAAGGGCAGGAGCCTAACCACAACAGGTGCCTACTCAAGTTACAAATCTACCTACTACCATAAAGATATGAGAAGTTAATTCCACCTTTAGATAAAGGCAATTAGTGAACAGAACATCAATCCTATTTACCACATGAATTTATGATGAAATATATATGAGAAGTGGTGCTGTCAAGGCATCTTACTTGACAACAGACTTCCTATCCTTTATCTTGAGATCATGTGTATAATGGATTGTGTCTACTTGGCTGTTTAACAAGGTGAGATTTCTTTCTTCCTTTGAAATCCCTTGAGCAGGTTGCCTGAGATGCACATCACATTCTGGCTCAAAATTTTTTTTCACTATTAAAACTGTTTTCTTTCTCTTCTATGGTCATGGCGCGGTTTTCTGGGTTGGGAACAGATTTTGTTTTTAAGTATATTTTAACCACAACAACCGAGGTGGAGCTATTGAGAAGGTAGCTAAACACAGCAGTCATAGCACAGGGGAAAGGTTCAAACTGGAGAGTAAAGGATGAGAGCAAACTAATATAGAGAGCAGTTAAATTTATTATCTAGTAAGTTAGTTGGAAACAAATAGTCCTGTCCTTAAATGCCTCATCTTTACCTTATTTTTCATCTAAATGTTTCTAATTCTTTAGAACTCAAGACATATATAATTTCTCTTCTTGGAGGTATTTCATGGACCAGCACAGTCTGAATTAAGTTCTTCTCTTAGTGTAATATAGCATGTCTCCCTATCATAGCACTTAGCACTCTGTATTGTACTCATATTCTTGTTTTGTTTTTAAATATCTTTTTTAGAGAAGTTGTAAGTTTAGAGAAAAATTATGCAGAAAATACAGAGTTCCCATATACCCCCATTATTAACACTTTTTATTAGTGTGGCACCTCTGTTACAATTGACAAAGGTATTATAATTATAGTATTAATGACAGTCTATAGATTACATTAGGGTTGACTATCTCAGTTGTATAGCCCTATGTTTGCTTATTTGTGTTTTTTTTTCCATTTTTAGTCTACAAACATATACCAAACCTAAAATTTATACTTTTAACCACATTCTAGTATATAATTCAGTGGTATTGATTACATAAGCAATCTTGTGCTACCACTGCCACCATCCATAACCAAAATATTTCTCTCACCTCAGAAAGAAATTCTCCACCAATTAATCATTAATTCCCCATTCCCCAACCCACACCAAACCCTGGTAACCTGTATTCTAGTTTATGACTCTATGAATTTGCTTATTCTCAATATTTCATATTAGTGAGATCATACAATATTTACCCTTTTGTGTTTTTCTTATTTCACTCAACATGTTGTCTTCAAAGA
>PVKH010031492.1:0-12318 GCA_004027955.1 Chaetophractus vellerosus
AAAGCAAAAAGAAAGAGAAAGAAAGAAAGAAAGAAAGGAAGGAAGAAAGGAAGAAAAGATGGAAGTGGAGAGATGGGAGGAGAACTAGGAAGAAGATGCCATGTCCTAAAAGACAAGGAGAGACTTTAAATAGGAGAGAGTAATCAATGTGTCACATGAGTAGAGTGGAAATAAGGCTGGAAACTGTTGATCATATTAGAAACAAGTTGGTCATTAGTAACTTGGCAAAATCATGTTTCTGTGTAGTTAGCAGGGAAGTAACCAGATTGCATTTGGCAGGAGTAACTAGGAAATGAGAAAGAAAAGCAGTGTGGTATTAAATGTTTCTAGTTTTCATAAAAGAGGACTGCTGGATAGCTTGTTTGTTCTTATCTATTCTCCACTCTCCCCATCCTGCTTTGTGTTCAGGGAGGCTGTCTTTACCCTATGGCTTTTGGTCAATGGTATTCAGAGATCATGAGTTGGGCTATTTATTTTTTGGCTCCTTACTGGTTTGGCTTGGATTAGCTGCATCTTCTATCAAAGATCACAGTTTTCATCAAGCAACCCTCTTCTTGAGATACTCTCAACAAGTACTCTGGGTTCCTTCCCCTCAAGCCTAGAGGTGATAATCTCTTCCAATAACCTGACCTCAGGGCACTACAATTAGAATGAATTATCTATTTCCTCCTGGGCTTCTGGGTAATATAGTAATTGGTATCAAAAGTGCCTCCATGAAACAGACCCCCAAAATGGTATCTGGAGTTGGTCTGCTCACATATCTGTAAAGTCTGAAGGCTCTCTACAGAAAAAACTATAAAATATTATTGAGAGACATTAAAGAAAGGAAATGGAAAGTGATTTATTCACCAGCAATGCATTTTGAAAAAGACCTTGACCAAAAGGGGGAAACATCAAATACAAGAGTTTTTATGGCTAAGAAATTTCAAAATGAATCGGGAGATCATTCTAGGTTACACTTACACGTCTCTGGCAGATCTCAGTAATTGTAACAGTAAACAAAGCCTCAAATAGGGGTGCTCCTGAAGGCTCTAGAGATATCTAGACACTAGGCAAGGCACATAATCCCTTAAAATCAGCACCCTGTCGGTGGGCCTTACCTTAGAATATATGACAACATATTTCCCCAAGTAACAGAGCTAGACTCATTTATAATTCCCCTACACATGATTCTTCTACCCCTTTTATTTGAACCTATAATTAGCACTATACTGGTTAAATATATGTACCAGAGACTTAAATTTTCCTTCTGTTCATATGTCGGTTGAGCCCTGAGCCTCAGCAGAGTTGCAGCCAACACCTACTCTCCAGTTCATCGGACTCTCCCAGGACAACAAACAAAATGATGATGATGGACAACCCCCATCCAAAAACAGAGTATCTACAACTGTAACAAAACAGTTCCTTCCATCTGCCCCATAAGAATCTAAGCTGCCTCTCAATCTGAAACAGAGCAGGTACCACCATCCCAAAATCATCAAGGTTGAGGAATGAACAAACAGAAGGGGGAAATGCAACCATGGGCATTAATAATAAAAGTAAACTTATTGTATAATGGAAGAACATGTAACATTATTGTAAAGATAGTGGTTACCAGAGGTTCTGAGGGGAGGAGGAGGGAACAATAGGTGGAACACAGGACATTTTTAGGGTATTGGACTTAAGTGTAAACCACAATGTAAACTATAGACCTTGGTTAGTAACAATGCTTCCGTATTTATTCATTTGTAACAAAACCAACACATTATTGTAAGATGTTATCATAGCAGAAGATGTGGGGGCGGGGTAGGTATATGGGAATCCCTTATACTTTTGATGTAACTTTTCTGTAATCTAAACCTCTTTAAAATAAAGTTTATTATATGGGAAAAAAAGAAAATACACTAATAAGCTAAGTTCATGATCTCATGATGCTTGCATTTTTATACAAATGATTAATGTAAAAAAAACACAAAAACTTCAAATACTTTCTGAGGTCCATAAAAAACATCTGCTACAACTTGAGAGAAATTCAATTGAGGAGGAATCTTACTGCTCAGAAATAGAGAAAAAACTTTGTGAAGTGTATAGAAACATGAACTTCACTTATCAGAAGCGACACCTCTACAAGAAGAAGGCTGAAGACAAATAATTGAAAAGAACCAATTCCTTCTATTATAACCATATTACATACTATAAGAAAACTCAATAAAGGGGATTAGAACCTCTGTCCACTGAGAGAAAGCTCATTTAGCTAAGAAAGGAAAATGAATACAACAGGGAAATATTGGCAAAAGTAGAGCTGAAGCTCCTGTTTTTCCCAGATGGCCCTTTTGCCCCTTATATTCCAACTGCAACCTTCAGGAGCCTGGAGGCTTGATTTAGTTTTCAAAGTTGCTGACTGTTGCCCATCCTCAACTAGAGCAAGACATCTGTGAGAGTTTTCGCTCCTTCAAAGTAATTTAGATAGATTTCATTTTAGTTTAATTAATGTCATTTTATTGGTGTTCATATTGATGTTTGATATTACTATAAATTCTTGGGTAGTATTTTACAAATAAACATTTGTTTAATTAAAAAAAATAATAAATGGGGGTCCTATCATATTCATGGAAGAATCAGTAATTTAAAGAAATGAGTTCTCCCAAAATTGATCTGTAGAGTTAATACAATCCCAATAAAAATTCCAAGAAGTTCTAAAAATTACACAGAAATGCAAAGGGACAAGAATAGTCAAGACAGTCTACAATATTGAAGGCAAGGAGTACAACCAGTATAAAGACTTATTTTGATGCTACATTAATTATTGACAGTGTAGCATGGACACAAATTGATAAACAGATGGAAGAGTCTAGTGTTCAGAAACAGACTCATGCATATATGGACACTTGAGTTAGACAAAGGGGGCACTACAGAGTAGACAAGGTGGTCTTTTTAATAAATGTTGCCGATCAGTTGACAGCCATGTAGAGAAAAATTAAACTTGATCTCTTCCACACACACACAAAATTAATCTCAGGTAGATTGTAAATCTAAATACGAAAGGTAAAATAATAAAGCTCCTAGAAAATATAAGGAAATATTTTCCATGACCTTGGTATAGGGAAAGATTTCTTAAACAGGGTTCAAAATGCACAGATCATAAAGACAAAGATTGATATTTTGGGCCTTATTAAAATTAAGAACTTCTGAACCTTGAAAACATTATGCGAAGTAAAAGTAGCCAAACCACATATTGTATCATTCCATTTATATGAAATGTCCATCACAGGCAAATCTATAGGGGCAGGAAGTAGATTAATGGTTGCCTAGGACTGAGAGGATATGGGTGGGGGCAGGGGGGTGAGGCAGGGAAGCATAATAGCTAAGGGGTGCAGGGCTTCTTTTTGGGATGATTAAAATGTTCTAAAATTGACTGATGATGGTTGCACAACTATATGAATATACTAAAAGTCACTGAATTTTACACTTTAAAAGTGAGTGAACTTTATGGGATGTGAATTATATCTCAATAAAGCTGTTAAAACTTCTGTTCACTGAAAGACACTATGAAGAGACTAGTAGTCAATCATGCAATTCATATAACCAATAAAATGCATATATGCAGAATATCTTTTTTTAAAATCATAAAGAAACTAAAGAAGCCAATAGAAAAATGGACAAGAGACTTGAACAGCTAAATAAAAGGGTTTCCAAAAAGCCAATGCTATGAAAAGAATTGTTTCAAATTGCCTATTAATTTTTAAGACAATAATTTTTAAATAATTTTAATGGAATATTAAATCAGATTATATAGATTAAGGAAATTTACTAACTGAGGTAGGTCCCAATTTACCTTAGCTCAAACTACTTACTCTTTTTGAGACATAACATCTCTCTTTTGCTAATAAGATACCATTAATTAGTACCTCCATGTCCTCATATATCCCCCCTTCAGGAGCAAAGATGATCACATAAAGGGCCAGAACGTTCTGACTCCGTTGAATCAGATACCTGGTTGTCTCCAATTCACTAGGTTATGTAAATAAATCTATTTGTTTGAAAAAAGGCTTTTCTCACCAAAACAAATTAGAATCTATGTTTTAGCTTTGTCAAACTACACAAGGCAAAGAAATAAATAAAAGCATTAACTCAATTCAATAAATCTTTATTAAGGTCCCACAGGGTGTATGATTTTCTGATCTATAATTTATATAGTTAGAAAAGTGTTACTTTAGCCCCTTTAAAAGCAAATTACAACTTCTCTATGTATTTCAAGTGAATCATTTAATATGACTGAGGCTCTGTGTGTTACTGTAAGTACCAACAGTAGAAAATGGGAAAGTATAAACATTTTCCCTTCTACAAAAAGGGTTTGGTGCCAGGATACACTAGCCTGTTGGTCTAACAATAGCTGATCAAAAAGGCTACTGAATCTGGGGGAAAAATGTCCTTGGAAGTACTGTCCTTTGAGCGCTCATTCCCCTAAGGGCAGCAAAACACTGAAGAAACTAACTGGCTCAAAAATTATATTGAAAGATCAAAAAAGGAGTTATTCACAGCTTGGGGGAAGAAAATTCAAGAATAGAAGATAGTAAATGTAGCTAGGTGCTAGATTAATAATTCTGAAGTTTCCTGGAGTTATGATAGCACTCCGAGCTAAATAAGGGGGCTATAAGCATGCCCCTTTGAACAAAGTGGTTTAAAATTATAGATTCTCCAGTGTGCCAACTGTATTTTCAAGTATAATTCTGGTATTTGTACCAAGTAATACAGAAGTAAAAGCAGCAAGGAGAATATATCAAGTATATAGGACATAAAATGATTTGGTTGCCCTAGAATTCCCAATTTGAGTCTTTTTCATCAGGAAAAGCACATTCCGGCTCAGTCCAAGATAACACTGGAGGCACTGCTATTGATGGCTTGTTGTAAGCCGGAGGCAGCTGTGAAAGTATTGAATCCTGGTTTTGCTCTTTCATCTGTTAAAGAAACTCAATATAAGGCTGTTGGTACATAAATTCAATATATTAGTTTTGTTAGCAATACATAACTTTTAAAGAAGTCAAGTTAAAAGTGTTTTAAATTTTTTTTTTTTTAGGTATTTTCACAAAAAATGCCTATGATTCTGGTCATCTGAAAATGGGAAGAGGTAAGAGTCAAACTGATTTTTATCAGATTTATTTTGCTCTTTCATCATTTCTGGCCAATATATAGAGATCAAATGTCTCTAAAATTAATCGAAATATAAAGTAAGGATATAGTACCATCTGATGATATTCCAGTTTGTTTTTTACTCATTGTAACGCAGAATGAAAATATTTTAGAAAGTCTATAATTGAACTACCAAAAAAGTTTTCTTGTTTTCAACTTTATTTTGTATGAAAGGTATTAAGAATCTTGATAATCAGAATATCCCAGTAAGCCAACAAAATTATGTGGATTTTAAAAATGTATTGAAAAACATCTAGACAACAGAAGACAGAACAGCTCACCTGTTTGAAGAATACATGGGACAATAAACTGTTTGCTGATGGCCTGAAATTAAAAAAAAAAAAAAAAAAAAGGCACATAAAGAAAAGCTATTAGATTGTAGATTTTAAGTGTAAAAAATATATTAGAAACTAAGGTTTAGAGCTGTAAAGCCCAAAACTAAAAAATTAAAAGGAAAAACAACATATGTTAGGAAGCCTGCTTCTTAGCTTCAACCTTGATTAATAGGAAGAATTAATTTTAAAGGTATCCTTCAACTAATCCATACTCAAGCATTTATTGGGCACTTACTACTAAGCAACTATGCCAGGTACTAAGAGGCTAAAAAGATTTGTTGTCATTACTACTTATGATAATTTATATTTATAATAGCAACAACTTACATTTTTATACTGCTTGGAAGTCTCCAAAATATTTTACTATAAATGCAGTGATTAATGTCCAGAAAGATTAACTGACTTTTACAAGGTGACTTGGCTAGTAAATGGGACAGCTGAGACTGGAGTCTAAGACTTTGGACATCAGATCCAGTGTTCTTTCTGTTTCCTCAATGCCTCTACTTGATTTTTGCATTGATATTTTCTAGATAAGACTAGTTTTTGGTCAAAATATTGAATTAGTTTGGAAGGACAATGTCACAAAGCTTCTATATAAAATATAAAACACATATGTTTTGTGTTATGTAGAGGTGACCAATATTACCTTTTCTCAGGATCTTGTTGCAAACAGAGTTGTACTAAGCTAAAGAAGGCAGGAGAGAAACTTTTTGAGGATGGCGTCTGCAGTCTGTCACTATTTACTGTGCACGCTCCACTGGACACAAGTACACTTTCTCCAATCCCAGAGTCTACACCTGATTGGGAATTTTTCATTCTGGATTCTGACTGAGGAAAAGTCCTGATATCCAGTGGGCTATAAGGAGGGCCTTTCAGTTTCTGTAACAGCATCTAGAAGAAAACAAAATTCCTTTCAACCTTCTCCAGACAAAATGTTAAAACAACAACAAGAATAAAGATTATAAGTCTAAGAGAATTATCTGGAGTGTAAGCAATTTTATGAAAGAAAAGTAGTTTAGGGATTTTAGTACCATTTACCTGTGTCCTATGCATGTCCTGGAAAGGTACTTGTCCACTTGCTAATTCACAGGCTGTAATCCCAACACTGTAAATATCTGACTTCACATTATATCCATGTAAATCCTGTAAAATAACACAATCTGAAATCCTTTAGTATAAATAATACAAAGTTACATACATTCGCTTTTTTTTTTTTTTTTTTGAGGTACAGTGGGCCAGGGATTAAACCCAGGACCTCGTATATGGGAAGCTGGCACTCAACCACTGAGCCACATTGGCTCCCCTGAGTTGGTTTTTTCATTTGTTTTACTTGTTTGTTTGTTTGTTTTTTAAGGAGGCACCGGGAACCGAACCTGGGGACTCCCATGTGGGAAGCAGGTGCTCAACCGCTTGAGCCCCATCTGCTCCCCTGTTTGCTTTTTTGATAAAGGTAAACAATAATGAACTATATCTCTGAGTGAGAAATGATGACATACCTATTATATGGCAGTAGTTTAAAAATTTCCATCATGATACTTTTGAAAAGAAAGAGAAAGATGCCTTGTAGTAGGTCATTCACCAATCTAAATACAAGGGCACAACTGTCCTTTAGTCAAACTGAGAAGGCACTCAAGACACACAGAGAACCCAATGCAACAGCCACATCTGACCTGTCTCAGTAGTTCTGGACTCAGCCACGGCTGCACTGATGTGCTGAACTGTGGGAAATCATACACAGCCCTATGCCTCTGTCCATGCTTAACCAAACTATGCAGATGGGACAGGCCAGAGAGAGTCACTCGGCCATCACCAGAAATGAGGATATGGCTGGCTTTAATACTCCTAGAACAAAAAGAAACAATCTTAAATACTAGGAAATTGGCCAATGATGAAAGAATAAAAATCTGGTCAGAAAAAATCCATGTATTCTCTTAGAAACTATATGCCCTTTATAAAATAGTAGGACACAGCTACATATATATAGGAAATGTCCAGGGAATTAAGGAATTCTCTCAGCTATTTAATACAGCATTAGAACAAGGGAAAATATAACTGAAAGCTATGTGATTGGAATTGATATATTTTTAAAACAAAAAACAGAATCAAACCATTAATTTCAGGATCCTAATACAAAAATCTAAGGAGAAGTCTAAAAAAGCAATACCATAAATATTTGAAGTGTAAAGTCATAATTTAAAATTAAACATCCAGTTAAGACAGCCCCTCATTGTATGGTATTGTTTTTAAAGATATGTCTTACATAAAAATTTCCTTTAACTGCCAAGTACATAAATTATAAAACAGAGTTTTTTTTAATCCAACTGAATTTGGAAACTAACAAAGCAGGATGGCCAATAGTCTGTTAAACTATAATAAAACGTCATGAATTAGGATACAGTCTGTTAGGAATCCTCAGTTAAGTAGAATGCTGATAAAAACAACAACATATAGTAAGCCAAAAAGCTTTAAGGAGACTGAAGCAAACAATCTTATTTAAAAATAACAATTAAAAAGCAAACTAAGTCCCAGTATATCTTAGAAGAGCAGTTTTTAGCATTTAGCCAATTACTTCTGTATCTACAATTTTGTAACAAGAGATTTGATTTGAAATTTTTAGTATGATAATCTCAAAGCGCTACAAAATATTTTTGTACATATAAATATGATATAAAGCTGAGAAGCATATACAGAACTTTTTATTTGCTGAAGAAAAAACCCAGCTAATTAGGATTCCATTCTGTACCGTTTATACCCCGAAACCGGTATTTAGATCCCTCATTAGCTTGAGACTGTGAGCTCCATGAGGGCAGGCACTCTGCCCCAAACCTCACACAGCGCTTGGCCTATAGGAGGAGTTCCAAACAATTCTGGGTGAATGAACATAAAATGTAAGCATCTACTGCATCAATTGGCCCCTTCCTCCCTTAGTCTTCATTTACGAGTCTCGTATCCCTCCTTTCTAACACTCAACCGCTCATTCCTAAAAGCTCCCCAAAAGATTTCTTCCAAAATTCCTTTCATTTTGTAAAACACATGTAAGCAAATACCTGTGAATACAGCCATTTTGGTGCAGATAGCTCAACCCTCTCACTGCTCCAAAAAGAATGTTTTTTATTAAACTTTCACTCATTCCTTCAGGAAAGTAAGTCCTCAAGAGTTGACTTGCTGAACCTGAAAGAAACCCCTCAAATCTTTAGATGAACACTGGAAGTGATTTTGCTTCCAACTATGTTTTAAAGGTTCTTTTCAACAATACACATGTACATACTTTCTGGAGTCTAACCATTTTCCTGGGCAAAGATAATTTTCCTTTAAGAATCTTTAAAAAAACTAATGATAAGCAAGAGATTAGGGAAGAAGATTGTCACTTTTTCTATATTACTGAAAAAAAATCCAGTGTGTATAAACTTTTTAAGAAAAAAATCCAGAGGCAATTCAAAAAAGCAGTCTCGGGGCCGGCTCGATAGCCCTGTGGATAGGGCGCCGGCATACCACATGGGAGGCCCTGGGTTCGATTCCCAGGGACCTCTCCTAGCGGGCAGACCGCCTTGAGAATGGTAAGCCGCCATGGGCGGGCCGGAGCCGCCGTGGGCAGGGCAAGAAGCTGCCACGGACAGGGCAAGAGCCGCCACGGGCAGGGCAGGTCGCCCGAAGATGGAGCGCAGCCAGCCACCCGCGAACTGAAAGCAGGCCGTGAACGGACGCAGAGACCGCCCACAAGCGGGGAAAGCCACGCCTGCACAGTGACCACTCTCGGCGCATCGCCGCAGCGGGGGGAAGGGGAGATATGTAATAAAATAAATAAATCTTAAAAAAAAAAAAAAAAGCAGTCTCAAAAATCAGAGCTTTAGAATCTATTCATTTACTCATTCAACATGTTCAATGGACACTCCTTTGTGCTAGGTACTGTGTGAGGACCCAGGGATACCAAAATGCAAATTACATACTTCATCTTTCCCTCAAGAGCTCAAGTCCAGTGAAATAAGTTTACAATGCAGTGAGACAGGGAGGGTGCAAATAGAAGGAAAAACTACCATTCATTGAGACAGGAAGGAAACCAAAGGGAGTAGACACAGCTTTGCAGAGGCATGGAATGTTTGAAGAAGCAGTGATGGCGTCATTGATCATCATACCCATTTTATTTTTACTGAAGACTAAAATTAAACATGAACCAGAAATAGAAATATATCATAAAACCTAGAATTAGCCTTTAGATTTATAAACTAAAAGTAGTGAGTCGTAAATTTAAAACCTCACTCATCCTTCTAATTATAGCACCCAAGCCAAACAATGAGTTATTTTATCTAAAACCACTTTTCTTACCATAGGCCATAAACGGAGAAATAACCCAAAGCCAGCTGCCAACAGTGAAAACTGTCCAATAAGTTGTAATATTGGGGTGCCGGAAAAAGTGGGATAGGATCACTGCTTTCTAGGATAGATACACAAGAGACAAGACATTTAAAAATAACCCTCTTTGTTTCTTGTGATGGCAATAATTGCAGTAGTGGGAGTTAATACTCAAAGGGAACTTATTAGTACTAAAGCAATATTCTCAGTGCTTTCATTTCTTTAAGCCTCACAACTACTACATGAAGTATGTGATATTATTATCCTCATTTTATAGAAGAAGAAACTTGGAAACAAGTTAGAAAATGTGCCCAAGAGCACACAGCTAAAATAATAAGTAGAAGAGGGCTGGACATGTAGGTCATCTGACTCTAGAGGACAAATTTCTAATAACATACAATTTTCTTTTTATAGAAAAATTTAAAAACACATAAAAAGATAAAGATAAAAGTCACTTCTAACACCACATCACAGACAGAATCACTGTTAACATCTCAATATAGTTTTTTCCAGTCTTTGTGTGTGTGTGTGCATATATATATATGTGCACATATAAATATTTATAAAACTGGGACAATAGCAAAACAATATCCTTTCCTTCTTTACATCAAAAAGGATTAGTAACACTGAAAATGTTATTAAAATATGCCTGAAATGCAACTCTGTTAAAATCGATTAATTAAGAAGTTAATTTTGCTTAACCAGATGAAAAGTAAATGATCTGCTTTTGTTTATCTATTTTCCCTATATGACCATATGTGATTTGTCTGACTAGTGGTACTGTAAATATCCAGACAAGCATTCTGAATATAATATTCATATGAAAGAATTAATAGTAGTTACCAAAATTTGAATACATTTGTTCTTTCGTGTACTAGATCTGGCTTCCAAGTATTCTTTCCAATTCTGTAACTGCATGTTAATTAGGAAGAAGAAATCTATCTTTTGCTAATAGAAAGAACCATTAATTTGTGGGAAAAAAAAGAATTCTTACAGCTATAATCTCAAGTAGATGCTATATTAAATATACCTTTTTTTGTTCTTCTATGATTGTTACCTGTAAAGCTTTCAGGTGTTCTTCAGTGCAGTTTTCCAGATTTGTAATTTTTATAGTCACCAGTGTTCCTGTAGGAGTATGCCGCGCGAGGTAGATAGAAGTCAAGTTGTCAAAACCTTTTCCTGTAGTCAGACATAAAACTCAGGTTAGCAATCATAAAAGAAAACAATTGATAATTTGGAGTTCATCGAAATTAAAAACATCTGCTCCTCAAAAGACATTGCTAAGAAAATGAAAAGGCAAGCCACTGATTGAGAGAAAATATTCACTATCCATATACCTGCAAAAAAATTTCTATCCAGAATATGTAAAGAGCTCTTATAACTTTATAGTAAGATGACAAACAACCCAATTTAAAAATAAGCACAAGATTGAATAGACAGTCCACAAAAGAAGATAGAGAAATGGTCAATAAACACACAAAAAGTTGTTCAATATAGAGAAAAGCAAATTTTTTTTTTTTTAAGATTTATTTTATTTTATTACATATCTCCCCTCCCCCCATTGCGGCGATGCGCCGAGGCTGGTCACTGCACAGGCACGGCTTTCCCCGCTTGTGGGCGGCTTCTGCTTCCAATCACGGCTGGCTTTTTGCTTCAGTTCGCAGGTGACTGGCTGCGCTCCATTCGCGGGCGACCTGCCCTGTCGTGGTGGCTTTGCCCTGTCTGTGGCAGCTTTTTGCCCTGCCCACGGCGGCTCTGGCCCGCCCGTGGCGGCTTGCCCTTCTCAAGGCGGTCTGCCCGCTAGGAGAGGTCCCCGGGAACCAAACCTGGGGCCTCCCATGTGGTATGCCGGTGCCCTATCCACTGGGCTATATGGCCGGCCCCAGAAAAGCAAATTAAAACCACTAGATACCACTACAAACCTATACGGCTAAAATTGTGGATTGATAAGCAAACTGTGATAAGTTAAACAATGGGATGCTATTCAGCAACCTCCTACCCCAACTTCCAGTCCCTGGCAACCACTGATTTGATTTTTGTCCCTGAGTTTTTCCTTTGTCATATAAATGGAATCATAAAGAATGTAGCCTGTTATGTATGGCTCTTTCACTTAGCAAAATGCTTTCAAGATTTGATTTAGTTTCTTTTTATTGCTGAGTAATATTCCACTTTATAGATATTATCACAGTTTATCACTCACAAGTTGATGGACATTTGGGCTGTTTCCAGTTTTTGATGACTATCAATAAAGCTGCCATAAACATTCCCATACAGGTTTTTATGTAACACATATATTTTTATTTGTCTTTTTCAAATATCTAAGAGTGGGATTACTGGGTCATATGGTAAATGCATGTTTAACCTTATAAGAAGTTGCCAAACTGTTTTCCAAAGTGGCCGAACCACTTTGCATTCACACAAGCAATGTGCGAGAGTCGTGGTTACTCAACATATTTGCTAGCAT
>PVKH010031493.1:0-12317 GCA_004027955.1 Chaetophractus vellerosus
ATCTCTTTGTAACATTTGTGTAATCAATGTATCCTAAAAATATATATAGATATATAAAAAAAATAAATTAAAAAAAAAGAGTGCCAGGAGATTCTTCTATAATTTTGGAAGCTGAGCTATCTTCATTCAGCACTTTCTCTCTTAATACAGCCCTTTAACTGTTCTCCATTGTTTTGAGGAATGTTGTTGTCCTTAAGTTTCCTCTGCCACTTAGGCCAGTGTAGGTAGGAATAACGGCTCCTGGCCTGCATTGATCTGAAGTAGCTGATCCAAGGTAGAGATCTGTGATCAGACCATACCCACCCAGAGTTTGGAAGAACACGTCTTTATGTCCCACCTTGGTAACTGCAACTTGAGCCAACAGCTGGAGCTGCAGTCCTCACTGCTGCCTGCCATGAGACTGGAGGAATGGAAATGGTAACCCCAGCAGGGAGGGAGAAACTCGCCAGTTTTTATCACAATTTACCAGCCTCTTCTTCCCACTCATTTATTAGATGCTGCATAGTGTTCCATTATGCTCTGGAGCTTCAAAATGGTTAATTTGGATAGTTCCTACCACTTTAATAGTTATTTTGTTGATGGAATTGACTTTTGTAGCTTTGTACTCTGCAATTTCCCACAATGACATTCCCCTCCCTGTGGTATTGTTGGAGCTCACTCCCTCACATTCTGCTGGCAAAAGGTATGGTTTGTGGCATTGAATTAATCATGTTTGGCACCTTAGAAGAGATGTCTGGAGCCTGGACACAGTCAGCTGTGAGTGTTGACCAGAGACTTCACATGGCTTCTCCAGCACATCATTGTTTATGAAGTTAGTCTTTTTACATGGAGGCTGAACAAGGAAGAAACTGCATGGTCTTTTAGCTATTTGTAAAATCTTGACAGTCACACAGAGTCATGTCTGCTGCACTCTATTAGCTGAAGTGTCACAAGCTTACCCTGATTAAAGAGGAGATCTCATAGATTCCTACATCTCAAGAAAAGAAGGGTTAAAAAAGTTGATGCTCTCATTAAAACCTGCCCCAGGTAGACCAATCCGTTTTTTGAGCTTACTTGCTCTGAGACTTTAAAGTCTGAAAATGTTTCCTCTGGGGGCTTCTTCACTTACTCCCTACCCTGGTATTTCATTTGCAAAATGGAAATTCAACACCCTTGTCCTTCTTCCCATTGCTTGCAGAATTGCCTCATAATATCTGACATTTGTATAAAATAGTTTTATAATGGTTTTCTGGTAGAAATATATACTTAACCTACTTCATTTCTTACTAATTTTATGGAAATTTAAAGTTAAAATGTAGTTGATGGTTTTAAAGTTAAAAGCTCATGTTTTCGTATGGAACCTGAAGTATAAACAAGTTTCTAAACCATGTTTAAGGGTAACGTGATGAATATGTTTGTTTTTGTTTTTTAAGACAAATTGAATTTATGTACCTGAGAGAATTTCACAAGAAGATATCTAACTGCTTTTTAGGGTCATGACCAGATTTATTGATTGAAACTCAAGTTTTAATACTATACTAGGCTCAGCTAGATTCTCTGAATGAAAAGATGTATGTTTTTTTCCTTCTTCTAACCTCTTCTTTAATTAAGAAAAATAAATAGCCTTAAGGAGAGGATACACAGTTCCTATCAAACTACATGAATATAATTGAATCAGTATATTAGAAATCATTATTATAAACTATGTGAGAACTCTAAGAGTTTCTGAAAAACTGAAATGTTTATTTGTTTTTAAAATTACTTGTTCTGAGGACAAGGGTTGGGAGGCAGTCATGGCAGGTGGGAGGGAAAGAATAACAAAAATCACAGAAATTGAGCCTTGTCTACCTTTGATTCTTTCATTATTTTACTCATTCCCTTGTTGATTTAATCATTTCTGCATCAGTTTATCCATCTGACTATTCACCCATTAAAATTTTGCGTTATTTCCTTATGATTCAGGTGTCTTGGTAATAAGCAACAGCAACCACTATTGGCTAACTTAAACAGTTAATGAATTGGTAGAAAACTTTGTAGTTCATAGAATCAAGAATCAGACACAATAGACAAAGGATAAAGACAGAAATACCACAGCCAGATTTCCTGCTAAATCTTGTACATGGTCTTCTTAATACTCTTAATGCCAACACTGTTGATAGCACAACTGCCACTGTGAATAATCTCTGTCTCAGATACTTTATTTTTCCCCTCTGGATGACTCAGAGTCCTTAGCAGGAATGTCCAGTTGGCCAAGCCTAGGTGATATATTATCTACTAATTTTCAGGGGACGTAGAACAATAATTTCTGATCTTATATGTCTTTAATCAGTCTTGGCTGTCACCAAGACTCATGCATTGGGAGTTTCACCTGAAGTAAGAAGGGTGTTTGGCTGCTTCAGTACAAAAAAAAGGCAATATCAACTATGGTCACCTATTTATCAGATTCTGTATTGATTTCTAGAGATGCAATAGTGAGGAAGAATTTTACAGCATGGTAAAGAAGATATGAGAAATTAGAAATTTATATTACACATTAGGGTATAAATCCTGAGCCAGCTAGAGGGATCATTGTCTTTGTTTAGCAGAGCTGCTATGACAAATGTCACAAGATGGGTTGGTTTACTCAACAGGGATTTACTGTTTCACAATTTTAGAGGTTAAAAGTCCAACCTCAAAGTGTTGACAGGACTTGCTTTCTCCTGGAGCCTGTAGTCTTCCTGCATTCCTCCATCACATGGTGATGTATATTTCCTTATGCCAGTTCCTCTGATTTCTGTTGGTCCTCACTTCTATTGACTGACTGTATCCAAATATCCTTTGCATATAAGGACTCCAGGTATATGGATAAAGGCCTTCCTGGAAGCAATATGGCCTCATCTAAAACATTTTAAAATATCTTACTCACAAATGAGCTTACAACTTAACTAATAATAAAATCTTCAAAGGTCCTATTAACAAATCAGTTTACAGCCACAGGGATGCAGATTAATACCTGAACATGTCTATTGTGGGGGACATGATTCAGTCCCCAAGATTGGCCTCCAGTCTTTGCAAGGCAGGATGGGCAGTAAGAGAAATCTTCCTGAACACTTAAGTTTATAATTAAAGGAAAAATAAAATTAGCCAATATAAGGGGTGGAAGACAAATTTTCTTTGCTGACAGAACATCATGAGTGAAGTTTCAGGGGAAGGAGAGAAAGTAACTCATTCAGGCACCTGTGAGATGTTCAGAGAGAATAGTTCATTAGCAGGATGACAAACACTAGGCCTGGAGAGGTATCAGATCAAGGATGGTTTTATATGCATGCTAGGAAGCTTCTACTTTATCTTCAGGGAATTGGGGATGGGGTCTTTGAGGAAAAGGGCAGGGGAGTAATTATGCTTGATATTTGGAAAAATTACCCCAGGCTCTTCTGTGGAGAACAGATTGAAAGGTACAAAGTTAGAGCAAGGAGAGTAATTAGGTGGATGTCCCAGGGAAAAGGCAGTGGGATGGAGAGATATCAAGTAGGTACATTACCTATGTTAGAAATTCAAGGATTTTCTTTTAGAAGTGTTATAAAGTGTTTTCTTAGTATAATTGAACTCAACATTAAGGTACTCTGAGGGATATTTAATTTTTTTTATTATATATTTCCCCCTTTCCACTTGTTCTTGCTGTGTTCATTTTTTTTTTGCACTCTGTGTCTGCTTGTCTTCCCCCCATTGCGTTGACCCACTGAGTCAGCTCACCGTGCAGTGGCCTTGCCTGCTCATAGGTGGCTTTGCCTGCTCATGGGGGCTTGCCCTGCCCACAGCAGCTTGCCTTCTCAAGGCAGCCTGCCCATTTGAGGAGGCTCTGGGAACTTAACCCAGGGCCACCCATGTTGGAAACCGGCGCCCTTCCAATTGATCTACAGCCAGCCCCGATATATAATTTTTGTCTCATCTTTTTTTCAAGTTCCCAATCAGGTTAGTTTAATGGAAATATTTATGTTTCTTTTCACCAATTTCTAGTAGCTTTTTGTTCTACAATTAGTTAAATTTACCAATGTAGCTACTGCTGACCCACATACAATACTATTTGGCATGTTACCAAGCACAGAATTACCTATAAGAGAATAATGCAATCTCACTAGCCCTGATCAGTTTTAAAAGCTTCCAAAATATTTTCTCTTCCTCACTTCTTAACTATATTTATAAGCCTGAAACATTTAAGGAAGCACATTTCCTAAATCCCATTTTTTAATAAACAATATGAGTAATGGCAGAAAGATCGACCTACAAACTTTATATTTGATGATGTTAAAATGTTATGTAATCTGCCTTTGGCACCTGTGTTGCACAGTTAAACCACCAAATATTAAAAAGTCTTCTAATATAAATTCAGTATTAGAAAGATAATCTACAGAAGTCCACAGTACACAAACCAAATGCTCATCATTTTTCTTTTGTTAACTGCTGGTTTAGTAGATAACATGATTACCAGGTCCTCTGAAGCTTAGTGGACATATAACGGTAAGTTCTCAATCCAAATGTCTCCTGAACCATCCCTCACAACAATAATCCACACTATTTTCTAGGCATGAGGACAGAGGAAAACAATTAAAAGAAAGTCATTTTGAATTGTTTATTTTAAATATACAGAAAAAGGTTTGAGATGATATTTTTGTCTCAAATATTACCTTTTTGGTGAGTAACTCCTTCAGCATAGGCCTAAAAGTTTTTAGTCCCTCCTCAGAGCTCATGGATTTTCAAGCCTTTATCAAAATAATCAACCTCAAAACTTAAGATAGTACTGGGGGTAGCTGGGGTTGTGGGGAGAAGTGTAAGCACAACGAAAATTCAAAGTAAAACTATATTGATGAAGACAGCTCACTCCTCACTTGCCAGAAATGTTCACAGCTTCTTTGGGTCAAAAGCAATCACTTCCCATATGCCACACTCCCCACATCTCCCACATGCTCCCACATAAACATACTTCATAAGTTTGGTGTAATCCAAGTATCTTTAAAATATATAATTATTTAATAAAGAAAGAAATATACATTATATATATATTATATATATATTATTAAAAAGAAATTACAATGGAAAAGAAAATGAAAATCTTTCTAAAAAGAAAAGCAATCACTTCCCAAAACGTTCTCCTGTGTCACATGAGAACCTTAATTATAGACAGGAATAGGTTTGGGAAAACAACTTACTAGAGGTGTTACACATATTTGTTCCATATCAAGTTACAAAAATAATATTTTATAATTTAATTTCCTAGTTGCTGATGAGAAGATATATCTACCTGCAGATTATATTTCTCAGTAAAACACAGTGTCTTTACAGTTTTAGACAGTAGTCTTTATTACCACTACAAGTGACACTGGCTGTTCATAGGTATAGATCAGTTCAGCAGGCAACACATCATAGGTCCTCAAAAAATATCTCCTTTTAAATTTCTTATGTCTGAAGCTATACATCTATGTGAGTGGTAACATAAGTACATTGTATTTTCTAGCTCTGAATGTTAGCATACATACATTGTACTTTCTAGCTCTGTCTTCTGAGGTGTCCTAGATGTAATGACACTGTAGTAGCAATGGGCATGACTAGCACCTCAATCTTGGTGTCTAAATACCTAGAATACTTGGTCTCTAAATATTGTCTTATAAAAATAATAAGAGCTTATTGGAGAAATGGCTCAGGGCTGGGTCAGGGAAAATTCTGTATTTAGCAAAACTGTCCTTCAAAACTGAACGTAAGTTCAAATTCTTCACAGACAAAAACTGATACAATATGTTACCCAAAGACAAGAATTATAAAAGATCCTAAAGGGATTTCTGTAGCCTGAAAGGAAAACAAGGCCAAGAGACATGGAGAAGAGTGTATAAACAAAGATCATAAGGAAGAGTAAAGGGTAAAAGACAGACAATAGTAAAATATGACAACAGAAAACCAAAGGACAAAATGGATGAATTAAGTAATGCTTTTACAGTAAAAAAAAAAAAAGAATCTTAATGGCTTGAATTCTCAATCAAAAGACACAGACTCCAAGTGAGAGGGGGCTTACATACCACGAATAAGATGGATGAAAGAAATTATAACATTAATGTGGAGCCAGTGGCCACTGGACACTTTGGGGGCAGGGAGAGGGAAAAGCAATTGTAATACCAGGGTTTTTTCAGGACTTGGGAATTATCCTGAGTGACATTGCAATGACAGATATAGGCCATTTTACATCGGCATATAACATGCAGAACTGTGTGAGAGAGAGTGTGGTCAACAATGTAAACTATGGTCCATGCTTAGTGGCAAAATCCCAGAATGTGTATATCCATTTCAGGTGATGTGCCACACTAATGAAAGATGTTTATGTTGGAGGTTGTGGGAGGTGTGGAAGGTGAAGCATATGGGAATCCCTATAATTTTTGTACAACATTATTATTTGGAAGGGTAAGTGGCCCCAAATAGCCAAAAATGTCTTAAAAAGAACTAAGTATGAGAACTCTTGCTTCCTGACTTTAAATAATATTATTTAGCTACAGCAGCTAAAAACAAACAAAATATTGTACTGGCATAATGATAGACAGATTTACCAATGAAACTGAATTGAGAACTCAGAAATAGACTGTCACATATACAGTCAAGTGAGTTTTGTCAAGGCTGTCAAGCCCTCCCAGCTGGGCCAGAACAGTTTATTCAAGAAATGGTGCTGGGAGAACTGGATAGGCATAGATAGGCATATGCATATATATATGGAAACATCTCAAAATTAAATACTTTTGCTCATCAAAGGTCTTTGTCAAACAGGTGAAAAGGCAGCTGACTCAATGGGAGAAAAGAGTTGGCAATCCATATCTGATAAGAGCTTAAAATCTATGATATATAAAGAGATCATACAACTCAACAATAAAAAGACAAATACACAATTGAAAATGGGCAAAAGTCTTTTTACACCTATTAGACTGCCCATTATTAAAAAGTCAGAAAACCATAAATGTTAGAGAGGATGTGGAGAGATAGGAATGCTTATTCACTGTTGGTGGGAATGTAGAATGTTCCGTTCAATGTCAATGACTGTTTGCCAGTTCCTAAGGAAGTTGAATATAGACTTTCCATTACCATTACCTGCAATACCATTACTATGTATATACCCAGAAGAACTGAGAGCAGTGACATAAACAGACATCCACATACTGATGTTCATGATTACCAAAAGCTGGAAATAACCCAGATGTATATCAACTAATGAATGGATAAATAAATGGAATATTATGCAGTGATAAGAAGAAATGTGAATCATATGACAACATGGATGTACCTGGAGGACATTATGTTAGTGAAACAAACCAGGCACAAAAGGACAAATACTGTATGATTGCAGTACTATGAATGTCATCTATGTACAGCACAGGAAGCATAGAGTGATTGAGAGGTGATGAAGTTTTTTCTTTTGTTTTTGTTTATTATTGCTATTATTGGAATAATGAAAATTCTCTGAAAATAATAGAAATGATTAATGCAGAACTATGTGATGATACTGAATACCATTGATTGTACACTTTGGGTGGATTTATGCTTTATTCATATGTATCAACAAAATTGATTTGTTAAAAATATATGATAATAAAAAGGAGAATAAATAAAAAATGATTTATATCCATTAATTGTTGGAAAAGATGATAAAATATTAATATTTTAAAATGTTGTCTTCTTGCAATACTATAAAATGATTGAACACTTTAACATTTCTTCCTTGAAATTATTTGTATCTTTTCAAATGAATTAATTCCATGATATATTATCACTACCTACAAAAGTTCTGTGATATAATAAATATTCAGCAAATATATTAAACAAAAATGAATAAGAAAAAAATAAAATAAAAAGGAGAGAAAAACAAGCAGTAAAAAAAGAATAGGAGATACTCAAAATCTATAGGTCCCCCAACATCAAAGCAAAATGCAGTTCCAAACTCAACAGGGGAACCCCCTAATCTGACATCACAGGTACTGGGACTCAAACTTACCAGGTCCATATTCATGAACTCAGATGAAGTCAAACTTGAACAGATTCTTCAGCATGAGCAGACCAATGAAGCTGATCCAACAGTTCTTCAGTACCCATAGACCAACAAAATTATTTAGCAATCTCCTCTGAATGAGCAGGCCAACAAAAGTGAAAGCAAACAAAGATCAGAACAGAAGAGATAATTTTACACACTTACCTGTACAGGGAAAGACACAGATTCAGAATAACTTGCACACAAATCACTCAATGTCCAACCACAGCAGAAACTTCCCCCAGAGCCTCCTGGCCCAGTCCCTTAGGGAAATGCCTGTGCAGCTGCTAGGCTTGGAACTGAGGTATCCATGGCAGATGAGACTAGGAATAATGCTAATCTTTGGGGGAGGCTGCATCCCAATGTGGCATGGCTTTGCTGGATAGCCAAATTGTTACCTTAAGCACCACTATTTCCAATAGAAGGGCCCACCTGCTCTGGCACTACAAAGGAGAAATGGTTCTCTTAGTGAGAAGATGATTTATTGTGAATGCACAAGCAAAGAACTGAGGGAATCATCCCTACACTATTTCAAAATGAGAATGTAAGCTCTCATTTTAAAGGCAGAGTAAGAAAAATGAAAAACAAGTGAAGGCTACATGGCATAGTTTTGCCAGACCTGCAAAGATGTAGGATTTCTTCAAGGGTCTTATAATGAGGAACAAGATACACTCCTTAATTTTGTTTTTCCTCCAGCATGTCAGCCTTATCCTTGCTAATCCAAATTCAGTGACTAATTAATCATAGCTCAGAGTTAGATCTTGATGTGCAAGCTCCTACATTCAGGGCTTCCATAACTCCTTTTGCTGCTGACCACACAGTCATGTCCAACCTTCGGTCATTAAGGAGGAAGTCACTGATTTACTGAGCCAAAGGGTGCCCCCAATGCCATTTGGCCTGGTTTTACAATGAAATGTTGTCTTATTTCTGTAAGTGGGACTAAGATCTGCTTAATGCCTTAAGTCAAGATGCTAACAAACTATTGGGGAAAGATTAATGGACAGCCAGCTCAGTACTTCTAGAAAAGGTTGTTAGAGACAGTAGCTGCTTATGTGGGTAAATTCTTAATATATAATTTTCCAACTATTACAAAGATGCAGAAACTGGACCAAGAATGGAATTTTAAAAGAAGAAAACAGTTCTAAAGACCCACAGTGTTTTCCTGGCAGGCAAGGATAGGATTTTTGTCTTTTAATTTTTTAATTTTTTAACAAAGGGAATTGTTAAAAGGGAATCCAAGTTTTTAAGCAAAGGTGAATCCTAATCAAGTTAGTCTTTTGAAAGTATTACTTTGTCTGTTCTATGAGACTAGCTTGGAATGGGCCAGAGTAGTAGCAGAGAGATTGAGGAGGTATATCAAGTATGGAAAATTAAGGAGAAGAAGATGTATTAATTAAGAGATCTAATGTTGAAGCACATTTGCACTCTCTCTTGAGCTGTCCTGCTGTCTTGGCTCTCTGTAATATAACTTTTAGGGCATTGCTACTCATTGTGTGGTTCTCAGCTTAATGTCTGACATCATCAACTTGCAATTTGGAAGTGCTCCTATCATCCCTGAATGAATCTAATTTGACATATTAAAAAGATCCTCAGGTGATTTGCATGTAAATAATTTGAGGTAGAGCAATGTTTTCAAAGTTGGCTGAACATTTGAATTATCTGGCTAGTGCATAGTTCCCACCACCAGAGACCTGATTCAATTGGTATCAATGTTTGTCTGGAGTGAACAGAATTTAATCACTCCCAGGTGCTTCACAAGTACATCAAATTTCAGATATCTCTCCTTTTAGGAAGTTGTTCTCACCTTTGGTGTACATCAGAATCACCTGCCTGGTTTTCTAAAAAATAACAGATTGCTAGGCTCCACCACAAAGTTTCTGTTTGAGTAGATCTGTGCTAAGGTCCTAAAAATTGCAATTTTAGCAAGTTCCCAGTTTACTCAGGTGCTGCATTTTGAGTAGCACAGTTTTAAAAGTGTTTAATGCTTTAGAAATATTTGCAATAAAATATTAATCTTAAAAAGGCATGATGTGGAAAAATACAACCTGTATCTTTACAGATAGATGTTGCCCCTTCACCATTATGAAGTCACATGACTATCCTTCTTTGTTGATACTTCCTAGAAAAAATTTTAAGACTACCTGATTGCTTGAATAAACTCTAAACAGCAATAAGATAAAAATAATTTCACAGAAAATATATTTCAGCATGAAATGATTAGATGCACTGTATTTGAAGACATATTATTGTAAAAGAGATTTATGGCATTTTCTAGATTCCTTTAATGATCAAATGAATTTAAAAGTAAAAAGTCCAAAGTGTTCTGTTATGTTGTTATGAATCCTTAAATAAGTTATTCAGAGATGTACAAAACATGATTTTATGCATTGGTGAATATTTTTAAATTTCTGGGCCAAACTGTTCACAATCTCCCTTTGATTACATCACTGCACTTTTACAAAATTTTTTGTATTTTTAAAGTATGCAACAATACATTGTAATTATATGTATGCTGAATTTTTATAGTCTCAGGAATCTTTAAGCAGGTTTTCTACCCACACACATGTCCAAATGCTACTGGATTGTTCTGTGGACAATGACAAATTTTGCAATACTGTCCTAAACATTCTAGGTAGTCTGGTAATCTTGGCCAGTATCAATAATAGCAGCCCCCACTCTCTTTAAGCTAACTCAACATTTCCAAATGCTCCTCAAAGATTGGCCAACTGCCCTGTTGAGAATTAGTGGTTTAGGAGATTTATTTGCATCAAGCATTCTCAAGATTACATCAAGAATTGCCTTTAAAGTCCAGATGGTAGCTCAATCAATAAGACCTATGAAAGCATCTGCCCAGTCTAAGATGAATTATATAATCCTGTTTTCTGTTCTTTGGCACTTTTCTAGTTGGTAATGGTGAAGGTAGGTGGTTTTGTTGGTGGCGTCTGCGTCCTTACAGCTGATGGGGGCCAACAATCTCACAGAATTTCCAAGTTGCCACCATCATGGTCTCACCCCACGCAGGTTGGCTGTGGTATGTAGGAAAAACATGAATAGGTTCATGGAAGTCCACAGCCTTCTCAGGAATATATATTTCATTATTTTATCTTTTGGAACTGGATCCTGTGTGGAGCTACAAGGACCAGGACCTTCAAAATATAACATATATAGGCCTAAAGAAAATATGGCCAATGTAAGTAATGCATTAATAACATTAATAACATTGAATATTAATGGATTAAGCACTCCAATCAAGAGACACAGTTTGGCAGAATGGATAAGTAAATATGACACATCTATATGAGGTCTACAAGAAACTCACCTTAGACCCAGGGACACAAGGACATTGCAAGTGAATGGTTAGAAAATGATTTTACATACAAACAATAACCAAAAAAGGGCAGCAGTAGCTATACTAAATTTGGACAAAATAGACTTTAAATGAAAAACTATTGCAAGAGAAAAGGAAGGACACTGTATATTAGTAAATGGGGTAATCTATCAAGAAGAAAGAACAATCAAACATCTATGCACTTAAGCAGGGTACCCCAAAATAAATGAGACAATATTGGAAAAAGTGGAGAAATAGATGCCTCTACAATTATAGTGGGAGACTTTAATACACCATTATCACTATGAGATATAACATCTCAATAGAGAGTCAATAAAGAAATAGAAATCTTGAATAATACATTAAGGGATCTAGACCTAATAGATATATACAGAACATTACACCCAAATACAGTGGGATATTCATTCTTCTCAAGAACACATGGATCATTCTCCAGGAATGCTAGGTCAAAGAACAACCTTCAATGAATTCAGAGAGATTGAAATCATACAAAGTAATTTATCTGACAACAATGGAATAAGTTGGAAATCAATAAGGAGCAGAGAACCAGAATAGGCACAAGATATGGAAGTTAAAAAACACATAGTTAGACAAGGAAGAAATTGCAAAAGAAATGAGGAACTACCTTGAAATGACTGAAAATGAGAACTTACCATAGCAAAAGGTATGGGATGCAGCAAAGCAGTGCTGAGAGACAAATTTATAGTCATAAATGCCTATATAAAAGAAGGAAGATCTAAAATCAAAGACCTAACTGCACACTTGGAGGAACTACAAAAAGAACAGCAAACTAATCCCAAAGCAAGCAGAAAAAAAAGAAATAACAAAGATTACAGCAGTGCTAAATGAAATTGAGAATTAAGAAAACACTGGAGGGGCCGGCCATATAGCCCAGTGGATAGGGTGCCTGTATACCACATGGGAGGCCCTGGGTTGGGTTCCCAGGGACCTCTC
>PVKH010031494.1:0-12313 GCA_004027955.1 Chaetophractus vellerosus
GATAAAATAAGTAGTGGGTGCCGTAGGAGAGCACGTAACCTGGGCTGGAAAGGTAAAGTCAGGAAATGTTGCCTAGGGCTGGACTTGTAGAAGCTATCTAGATGAAGAAAAGCAGGAAGGAAACAATCATATTGGTAGAAGAAGCAACTTTTTCCAGAGGTGGAGATAAGAGAGGGCAGTACATAACAGAGGAACTGGAAAAAAAAAGCTTCATTTTGGTTGGGACGGTGTGTGTGGTAAGGGGAGTGAGGAGAGATAAGGTGGAAGGTAAAAAAATGGCAGATCTTAAAAGGCCTTTTGGAAAGTTTAAGTGTTGGTACTTTATCATAGGGCAAGAGGAAGTCATAGCAGGATTTTATACAAGAGAGTCATATTCAGATTTGAGGATGTTTGAAGAAGTCGAAGATCCTTTCCAAAGTTTGTTGAAATGACAGACTATGGTATTGGAACTGAATGAAGAAAATAAAGACAGGAGAAGGTGAACACTGGGAGAAAATGGAAGATTTAAGGGACTGGAGTACTGATGAATTGAAAGCACGTTGTAGAGGGAAACTGAGGGAAACAGTGGAAAGGAGAGGAGGAGTATTCAGAGAGTAGTTCCCTGAAAACAATACTTTTGTGAAGTCATTTCAGAGGATCTTAAGGGCTGTTGCATGGCCCACAAGACCTAGCAGTTGAAAAAGAGTTGAAGTGGCCATAGCTGGGACCAGAATTGACACAGAGGGTGATGACTGATAAAGGTGCCTGGAGTTACTGAGATATCTTGGTATCATTTCTCCTGCACCATTTCCCCCCATCAAAGTGTTTTTGCTTTGTTGGTAGGTTGATTGGTCCTTTATCATGGCAAGTTTTCAAATTCAGAAATGGGTACAAAGGGGAAAAAAACACTGAGTCTAAGATAAATAAGCTCTTCTTGAGATATATACAACTTATCAGAGTCCTACATGGTAATTTTGGGACAGAGTCCCAAGTAACAATAAAGTGGTATTGCTTCCAGTTTATATTGTTGCCTTAAGAATTTGTGGGAAGATGACATGTTCTTGGAGAAAGCAGAATCAGGCTATTCCTGGCTCTGCTAAACTCATGCCATCATTTTATTTTTAAAATTTTCCATTCTACACAATTAAACAAATGACAAAAACCATGCACTTGTTAATCAAGTGTTTTTCAGATAATCAAAGCAATTGGTGGACTGACCCAGGAGTGAGGGCATTAGGAATGGGGAAAGATTCTCTCGAATTAGAATTTGAGGTCATACTGACATCTTAATGTTTTATTATGTATGATATATAGGTAGCAAATATAATTAATAGAACAATTTATCATTAGTCTCATCCAAATATATTTTAGATTGCTATATAGGAAATGTGATATTTCAAAAGCAACTTAAACTTCAAAGCAAAGAACCTAATTTACTTTTTTTTCCTTTTCAAGGGCAAATGATCTCAATGGTAAATATAAATGCCTAGTTTGAAGAAAATGCTATAAAGACCATTTAAGTCAATATTATCCACATTCATTCATAATTTATTAAATATAATAATTCAAAAAATTCCTCAGTTAATTAAGAAATGCTATAAATTGAAGAAAATTAGAAGCTTCTGTGAGAAAAGTGCAAAAATCAGACACATTCTAGTCAAAGGGACTTTAAGCTGTTGATTTCCTCCTTGATGTGTAACTACATTTGGGTACTGGATATCTCAAACAGCATACATGTCAGGAAGTCATAGCTTTTCTTTAGGGGAGCAAATGATTTATGCCATGTGTTAGAGTAAATGATCGTAGTTTTTGTTCCATAATTGTGGTAGATTGAATTATGTACCGCATCAAAAGAGGTGTTCTTAATTTTAATCCTTGTTCCTGTGGGAATAATTTATTTGTAAATAGGACCTTTTAAAGATGCCTGAATCAGGGCAGATCTCGCCTTTTAAACAGAAGCTGGAAGTCAGCAGACACTAGAAAAGCAGGTGCAAGGAGATAGAGATCACCATGTGATGGCAGACAGAGGAGCAAGTCAAGGAGCCCCAAGGACTGTTGCAAGACAGCACCAGAACAGTACAGACTGGGGAGAAAGTGTGGCCTTGTGATGCCTTGATTTGGGACTCTTGGCCTCTGAAACTGTGACCCAATACATTCTTGTTGTTTAATGCAACCACTTGTATTGCATTTGTCATAGTAGCATGGCAGACTGAGACAAAAGTGTGCACAATGCAAAAAAATCATGTTTTTCCTTTTTATAAAGAAAAGTTCATCTGATCAATAAATGTTTTGGATAATATGCCCTGTGATATGTTCTGTTTTAGAAAATGACCCATCAGTGAAGAGGGGGGTAAATTAGCATTGGCACAACTCTAAGGACCACCCAGATGAAATAACCAATATATTTATGTGTCAGTCTCAGAGAAAAACTAACAATGGACATAGTACCTAAGTTGTCCTTAGCAAGTAAGGGAGCTAAGCAAAGCATATGCACAAAAATGAAAACTATTAAGGCAAAATCCCAAACGCTGCACCCAGCATGACCCTGACCTTGAAGCCGTGTATTATCTACAGTTTTATTGAAGACTGTGCCAATCAGGATGAATCAAAGTCAATGGAAAACTGCTAACCTTAACCCTCTCCTAAATTTAGAAGGTCATGCTGTTTCTTGTATAATTAAAGAGGTATCATTAATCTTATCAGCTTCTCTTACTTTTTTCTCTACCCAGAATATTCAAGAAGCAATGATCAGGAGGAAATAAGGATCTAGACTTTCTCAGAGAAGTCTGGTCACACAAAGGAAACCAGTGCAAAACCTTTGGGCTCTCAGCCCCCTCATAGGGAATAGAAAAATGCTTCACTTATGCAAGCTGCTCATTCAAGACAGTATCTAGCCCATGAAGATTAGGTTTGTAACTCCCTGTTGACTGACTTGCTCCATAAGGCCTTATATAAACTCCAGCTGGTGAAGGACAAAGCTGCCAGGTTCCCTCTGAAAAGGGAAAAATTAATCAAAATATATTTCTCCCTATCTGAAATCCCTATGTTAGCTACTGGTTAAAAAATAATGTCCTGATTTTTAAATTACTCTTTTAATTCAGGGGGTAATATCTGGCCTGACTCCAATGTGCTTTTTACAGCCTCTTAGCATTTTATGTTTCCTGGCCAGCTTCTGAATTCTGCTGAAGCAAATCTGTTTCATGTCCCAAGACCATTAGAGGGTTTTATGAAACAAGGATATTTCTATAATCTTTACCATGTAGAGTTCTGCTATGATTACAGTGCATTAGGTTTGGAATATTGATTTAGATAAAATTTTATAGTAAGTATTCCTAAGAATAATGTAGAATGATGTAATTCTATTTCTTATTACCCAAAAGTAATTAAACATTTCCTTTATAGATTGGAACTTAAAGGTGAAGTTCAGAACTTGCACTATATAGATCAAATACCCTTTCGAAAGGTAGCAGTAAGCTAGAATATATGCACACACATAAACTAGAACAAATAAACACACAAATTATTCACATTCCCAAGCTCTAAATGGAACAAAGAAATGTAGGGACTTTTCAATTGATGTTGGTTTGTTAAGGGAATAGATGTTGACTTGTTAAGCAGCTTGATCAATCTTCCTTAATTGATTGAAAGCAAAACAAACTAAAAATGGAATAAGCCTATTAAATATACAAACAATACAGCCAAATGTATGATGTTTATTAATCAAAGCTGAGGATGCAGGTTAAGCACTCAGAAATATGGAAAGGTCAGTGAAAAGCTTCCTTCATCCGCACTGAGAGTTCTACTAAAGCTCAAAAAAGACACCAAATGTAGACACCTGCAGGAACCTTCAATGTAAGAGTTTCATTCTAAAATTCTCTCCAGGAGCTCATCACCCCAGGAGATATTTGAATATACTTTCCCGAATACTCAGCCATTCCTTCCCATTCAAACATCAGTGGCTCCAACACCATTTTCTGCCTTGGATTTCTAAATCAAAATTAAAAAATAATAAATTTCTTGGCATCAACTTGAGGCCAAAGTTAAGGAAATATGTTGAACACCGACTATACATTTAACATTCTATTAGGCCCTTTATATATATTCTTTATTTCTGCTTTACAACCAACTTACATGGCACACATTGTATTCACCAGCTGCTTTGTTTTCTTCCCCTACTAGCACAAATATTAAAAATGTAAATAAATATTAGGAAAGAGCATAATTAAATATTCTTAAAATACACAAAATTAATCTTGTATTTTAAATAACAGAAGCTATTGATACTTTGAACAAAGTAGGCGTATTTTGTAAGCAAGTCAAAACTTTGAGGAAGCAACCAAGAAAGTGTGAGTTTCCCATTTGCACACCTTTTCTCTGAGAGCAGCAACAGCAGGTGGTGCAGGCTGACTAAAACTTCAGTTGAAAGCCAGCCATCTTCTGGCTGGGAAAGAAGTCTCCAGCAACTAGGGCAGTCACACAGTAGGGAGGTAATCTCAGATAAGAACAAGCAGGTGAGGGGAAACATCACATTCTGTATATAAACTTGACCCATGTCTTTGGCTGTCGCCTTAACCACACATTCATGTGTCAGATTTCAAGCAACTTACATTGAAAATTTAATAGACATCTGTATTAGTCAGGCAAAGTGGTGCCTTTGCAAATATACCAATAATTGGTTGGTCTTTATAAAGGGTATTTATTTGGGGTAGAAGCTTACAGTTACCAGGCCACAAAGCATAAGTTTCTTCCCTCACCAAAGTCCACGTGTTGGAGCAAGACAGCTGCCAACGTTTGCCAGGGCTCAGGCTTTTTGGGTTCCTCTCTTCCCAGGGCTGCAGCTGTAGACTATCAGGCGAACGGCTCACTTGTTTTCTCCTAGGGCGTCCTCTTCAACATCAGAAACTGCTTCTCAAAAATCTGCTTCGCAAATCTCTGCTCCCTCTGTCTTTTGCCTTGCCTTTTATACTTGAGACCACACCCACCGAGGGACGGGGCTCAACGCCCTACTGACATGGCCCAGTCAGCGCCCTAATCATAACCCAATTATGCCCAGATGAACAGATCAGTTTAAAAGCATGATTCAATATCGATTTTTGGAATTCATAATTACATCAAACTGTAACATCATCCATTCAAAATTTAGAAAGAATTTATAATTTGAGCCTAACCAAGTTAACTGTTCACTGAAACAAATACAAACACTCTTCAGAGAACTATAACAGAATACAGAGTCCCCACAACATAATCTTCACACTGTACAGGATAAAATACAAGATTACTTGATATAAAAAGAAGCAAGCTAACTGAACTATTCTCAGGGGGAAAATATCCAAACAGCCTAATCCCAAGATGAAAAATATTGAAATTCCTGAGAAAGACTTAAGCCTAGCTATTATAATCATGCTCAGTCAGGTAAAGCAAACCACACTAATAATGAATGAAGTAAATTTCAACAGAAAAATAGAAAATATAAAGAAAGAAATGTAAATTTAGAACTGAAAAATGTAACATCTCAAACAAATAAAACACCAAATGGGCTTATCACAGAATGATGATGACAGAGAAAACAGACAATGAAATTGAAGATAAATAAATAGAATTTTTCCGTCAAAGAATATAGAAAATAAAAGATTGAAAAAAGTGGACAGAGACATATATCTTTGGGACAATATTAAAAGGTTTCTCATACATGAAATTGGAGGATGAGAAGAAGAGGAGAAAGAGAACGGGGCAGCAAAGCAATCTGAAGAAATAGTGGCTGAATGCTTCCTAAATTTGGTGAATGATATAAATATAGAGATTCAAAAAGTTGGGCACATCCCAGATAGAATGAATAAGAAGATCATACATAGACATACTCAAATTAGACTACTGGAAACAAAGATAAAGATAAAATCTTGAAAGCAGCCAGAGGACATTTAAATGCTGCATAAAAGGGAGCAAAGTTGTGAATGTTATGAGACATCTCAAAAACTATTGAGACTGGAAGACAGTGGAAAAATCCTTAAAGTGATTATTTTAAAAATAAAAAAAAATCCAGATTTCTATATCCAGCCAAACAAATTATCATTCAAAAATAAAGGTGTAAATAAAGACATTTTCGGATAAAGAAAACCCAAGAGCACTCGCAACCATTATACCCACACTGGAGGAAATGCTAAAATAAGTTGTTTGGGTTGAAATGATAGCTAAAAAAATTCAGATATTGAGAAACTAAGAAAGAGGATTGGAAAATTTTATATCTGGGTACATATAAAAGGCAATTTTTATTTTGTTATTTTAAATATATATGTGTATTCAAATAAAAATTATACCATTATCTTATGGAATTTGTAATGTAAGTAGATATTTACAAAACTGATTTATCCTTAGGCTAGTCAAGATAAAGAGAATGACAGCAAGGGAGGAAGAACATTAATCACCAATATCAAATCCTAGAGGCATTAAAAGATTAATAAGAGAATATTAGGAAAAAATATATCAATAAATTTGACAACTTGGATGAAGTGGGAAAATTTATTGAAAAATACAATTTACTAAAATTGACCCAAAAATAAACCTGGATAACACTTTAAAAACCTGAATAACCCTATCTCTATTAAAAACACTAAATTCCTTATCAAAAACCTGCCCACAAGAAAACTACACACCCACATGGGTTAACTGGTGATTTCTATTAACATCCAAATAGCATGAATCTTATAAAAATTCCTTTAGAAAAGAAGGAGGAAATGCTCCACAACTTATTTTATGAGGCCAGTGTTATCTCTAAAACAAACTTAAATAAAATATCGTAATAAAAGACAACTGCAGACTAATACCCTTATAAATACAGACAAAAACCTTAACAAAATTCTAGCAAATTAAATCCAACAACATATGAAAAAGGTAATAACATCAGGACTGAGTGAGATTTATTCTGGAAATGCAGGATTGGTTCAATGTCAGAAAACCAAACATTGTAATTCATTGCATGTGTTAGTTTTCTACTACTGTGTAAATAATTATGAGAAACTTAGCAGTTTAAAACAATATCCATTTTATAGTTCACAGTTCTCATGTCAAAATTTCAAGTGTAGTTTATACGACTTTTCTGTTAGGACTTCAAAGTCTGAAATGGAGGTGTTGGCAAGACTGAACTCTTATCTGCGGGCTCTGGGGAAGAATCACCTTTCATGCTCATTTTTGTTCATGTAAGACTTCAGTTCCTTGTAGTTGTAGAACTGATGTCCCCTTTCCTTGCTGGCTAGCAACCATGGGCTACTCTCAGCAGCTGGAGACTGCCCACATTCCTTACTACCTGCCCCCTCCATTTTCAAAGCAAGCAATGAAAAGAACCTCCCTTGCTCAAACCCTCTCACACTTTGAATCTCACTGACTTCTCTGTCTCTGACCTCTAGACCCAGATGACAAAGGTTAGGGTTATCCAGATAATTTCTCTGACTTAAATTCAATTGCTTTAGATCTTTACTTACACCTGCAGAATCCCTTCACAGTAAAACCTAGATTAGATTTTGGTAGAGGTGTATGTACACCAGGAGCTGAAAATTTCAGGAGCCACCTTAGAATTCTGTCTAACACATCATATTAAGAGAATAAAGAAGGCTATTTCAATAGATGCAGAAAAAGCATTTGAAAAAATTGAGTATCCTTTCACATTAAAACATTAAAACCTCTCAGCAAATGATATAACAAGAGGGAACCTCATCAATGTCATAAAGGGCATCAATAAATACCTGAGGCTTAATGGCAAAATTGACCACTTTCTTCCTAATATCAGGAACAAGGAGAGGATGCCCAATCTCACCATTTTTATTAATGTTACACTAGATGACCTAGTGACTGCAATAGGTCAGGAAGGAAGGGAGGGAAGGAAGAAAGGAAGGGAGGGAGGGAGAGAGAGAGGGAGGGAGGAAAAGAAAGAAAGAAAATTATCTTCATTTTTAAATGGCATGATTATTGATTTAAAAAACTATCAAGAACCTATGAAACATTTACTAAAACTAATAAGTTAATTTAGCAAGTTCACAAAATACAAACTTAATATATTAAAATTATATTTTTATAAATTCATAGAAAATAATTGAAAAATGAAATCTTAAGATATCTCATGAAAGAAACAAAATATCTTAATGGTTCATTGTGCATATTAGATTTCCAGAAAATCAAGAAATAGTGCATTGCTATCCTTAGTATCTCAGGAGGGTAGAGTACATGAAATTTTATTTGGTTTTCATCTGAAACACTATTTATAGTTCACATTTGCAGGGTACACATAAATTGTTAGAGACCTTTTTCTCAGATGCTCTTGGAGGAAGCCATTCATTTGTCCTAGTCTCTTTTATACCTTAATTTTCATTTACTCCCTTTAAGCATTTCACCAGGGTCTGGCCATGAAAAAAAATGCATAAATGGATAATAAATCCTAAGCCTTTAACAAGAAAGTTGGAAGAGGGCAAATTAAGGTACTGACAAATCATTGCTTCCTTTTCTCACCATTTCTACCAATTAGTTGAGTTATGGTGATTCTGTAACCTCTGGAGCATCAAGAGAGGGCACTAAGCCATGACAGAAATTAAGAACTTCAAGAAATTTTATAGACCGGAATTTTGTAACCTGAATTACCATGTTTAGGCAGACAAAAGATTCTTGAGCCCACTAATGGTAGACTTTTAATCTCTGAGCTGATCATCCAAGAGGTCTGTAAATTAAGGAGAAACAGAATGATATACTTAACACTTGCTTCTGTGGTCTTGAACATCTAGTACTTGTGTCATCCTGGCATTATCATCATCAATTAATGTTTAGAGAATATACTTCTTTTTTCTGATATTGCCAAAAGTAGTATTAGAGTCATCACAGCAAAAGCTAATTATAAGGAAAAGCTTACTCTAATGCTACAAAAATTAGAGACTTTTATGATGTCAGTCCTGCCAGGTCTAGTGTGTGTGTGTGTGTGTGTGTGTGTGTGTGTGTGTGTTCATTCATTCAATATCCTGATTACTGGGTATATACTTAGTCCCAAGCATGTATATTCAAATTAACTTGATATTCAAATTAGGAAATTTTCAATTCACCAGTAGACATTGAATTTCCGCCCCCCCCATGATTAAAAGAAACTATGTGTTAAGAACTTGACCTAAACACGCAATTCAAGTTGGTTTTATTTTGATTTTTATTATTTGTTTGCTATTTAACTCACAGAATCAATGTTTTTTTTTTACCTGAATGCATATTGTATCATGGATATTATTAAAATCAGGGTGAGATTGCCGTTTACTATACAGAATTTTGAATTGAAGAAAAATGATCAAGGATGCTATAATTTGAATATTGAAACATATCAGAACATCCATAAAGGTATACATAAATGTTACAAGTTGGTAATAGAGTATGCGGCAGGATTATCCTAAATGACGGATAGGTAGAATAAGAAGTGAATTCAAATTTATGAAGCATCTACTGTGTTCCAGGAATTGTGCTAAAATTTCCCATTATATTTTAATAAATGTTTTTTACTTTTAATTGCAAAAATAATTACCTCATTGACAAATTTAAATAAGATGCTTAATGTGATGGATTTCTGTCTTGAACTCAGTTCCACTCCAATTAAAACCAGTTCCACTCCAATATCTGTAGAAAAAGATGATATCTGACAAGGAAAGTCTATAATCATCAGAGGAATAGATAGGGGACAGCCTGCTAGGTAGAGTGGAGGTATTTAGATTTTAGTGGTAGGAGAGAAGAGACAAATCTCTCTTTCTTAAATTTGGTAAATAATCTATTATTCAACAAATATTTACTAAATGCTATACACTTGTCTCTTAAGTGCTGGAGATACAGCATTGAATAACAATGGATATGATTATAGTTTGTCTTCATCCTTGAAAAAGGATTTGGAGTATAAAACATGACTAGAGCTAAAAAGTGCCCATTTAGCTAAAATATGATCTGTCACATATATTGGGAATCTGCCATAAATACTATGGTAATTTTATTTGACTGAGGAGAATGAGAGAAGCGATGGAGGGTAAATTTATAACACTACAGAAGGAAAGAATTCTAAATATTAATTCTCATATGGACTGAGTTCTTTGCCTTTGCATAAGTCATTCCATTTTGCTGAACTTCTTTTCATGTGTAAAGTGGGAAAATAATATTTCCATATTTACCTTCCTCATAAGAGCACCTTGAGAATTAGTGCATAGTTTCTGGATTCAGTGGAATAAAATCAAAGTGATGATTGGGAAAGTTATGATACCCAGGGGCCAGAGTTACTCACAAAGAGGCTGTGTTTAGCTGAGTTTTATAATTTTATATTCCTCAAATAAAAACATTTAAGATACCATGCCTTTCTGTGACAATAAATGAAACCTGTGATATAAAAAGAAATTATTTTGAGGAGAATTGCTATTATTCTTTTAACTCAAGAAACTATTTTCAAATACATTTCAAAGAACAACTTGTAACGGTGATTTTAAAGATCTAAGTCATTTTCACATAGGCAGAAGTAATCGCAGTTGTGAATAATTAAGCAGTGAATTTAATCATTATGCATATTCTTAAAAATATGTCTTTTCCTCAAAAGGCCAGTGAAATTATGTAGAGATTTAAATAAGGACATATATTATCCTGGCTATTCACCCCAACTAATGTCATTCCATAGAGACCTTCTCTTTGTTTTGTGTTCACCTGTTATTTAACACAAGCATCAAAATATTAGCTATTCACAATAATGTCACTTTAAAACTGTTCCTTAGAAATATTTCATTTAGCAAGTATCTATTAAGCACTGATTTCACAAGGTTGTTATCAGGATCAAGTGATAAAATACCTATGGACATGCCATATAAACACGAAAGTTCTCCCTGGATGGTAGTTTTTAAATTGTTATCACTTCTAAGACCTCTGGTAGGTGCTGAAGCAAAACTTTCCAGATATCTTCTCAACCATTAGAATTAGATATGTTTTCTATTTTCACATAGATTAGAAGTGAACTTTATCTTTTACAGCTTCTGTAACTATTCTTCTACACATCTTCTCATGCCTAATGAAATGTGGACTATGTTGTTGTCAACAAGAGTATATTAAAACACTTAATTAGTGAATAATTTTATAACTTCTCATTGGCTTATAATTCATGTTTGTGTTCTGTGCTTAAAAATTACAGATTTTGAAACATTGCATATCATATATGACATTAAAAGAGCTTTCTAAAACTATAGGGCCGGCCGTATAGCCCAGTGGATAGGGCGCCAGTATACCACATGGGAGGCCCCGGATTCGGTTCCCGGGGACCTCTCCTAACGGGCAGACCGCCTTGAGAAGAGCAAGCCCCCATGGGCGGGCCAGAGTTGCCGTGGGCAGGGTAAAAATCTGCCACGGACAGGGCAAAGCCACCACGGGCAGGGCAGGTCGCCCGCGAATGGAGCGCAGCCAGCCACCCGCGAACTGAAGCAGAGCTGGCCGTGAATGGAAGCAGAAGCCGCCCACAAGCGGGGAAAGCCGCGCCTGCGCAGTGACCGGCCTCGGCGTGTCGCCGCAATGGGGGGGAGGGGAGATATGTAATAAAATAAAATAAAAATCTTTAAAAATAAATAAATAAATAAATAAATAAAACTATGAATTTATAGCTAGGGTACAAAATTCTCACCATGCTTAGTTTCATTCACCAATAAGTAAAGTGTATTATTATGAAGCTTTACTTGAGGGTTGTTTTCTTATGAATCTCATAGTGATCCAAGTTACTTGACTATAGGTGGAGTATGAATTTCAACAGAAATTAGTATTTAAAACCAAAATATGAATCATTGGAAATTTATACAGTAGTTTCATATTGTAAGGTATAATGGAAAAGATAGATATAATCTATAAATACAGGTTAGCCATATAGTTAAACCACCATTATTTGATTGTAAGGAATTACCCATGGTAAATGCTTACAGTTGGACTGTGAACTTTAATTACTAATAAGGTACACAGGACAAAGGACAATCAAAATTTCTAGAGGAAACTAGATAAGAAAATCTTCATAATTTAGAACATGCAGAGGTATCTTAGGATACAAAAAGCAGTAACTGTAAAAGAAAATGATAAATTGGACTTCATTGAAAACAAGAACTGCTCTTCAGAACATGGTGTTGAGAAATGAAAATGCAGGGGAAGAGTACTCACAATGCCTATTCTGACAAAAGATTTGAATGCAAAATATATTTTAAAAATCTTATAATGATTCAAAGACAAACCAAGTCAAAAATGGGAAAAATACTTGAAGAGACATTCATAATAGAAAATATATGAGAGGCCAATAAGCATTTGGAAAAATATTTGACAC
>PVKH010031495.1:0-12313 GCA_004027955.1 Chaetophractus vellerosus
AAAAATCAACTCAAGGTCAAAGATCTAATTATAAGAGCCAGAAAGTACATGAAAAGATGCTCAACATCATTAGCCATTAGGGAAATACAAATCAAATCCACAATGAGCTACCATTTCACACCATTAGAAAGACTATTTGAAAAACAGAAAATAACAAGTGGTGGAGAGGAGGATGAGAAACAGGAGCACTAATTCATTGCTGGTGACAATGTAAAATGGTGTAACCCCTCTGGAAGACAGTTTGGCAGTTTCTTACAAAGCTAAGTATGGAATTACCAGCAATCCCACTACTAGGTACACAAAAGCATTAAAAGCAGGGAATTGCACAGATATTTGCACACCAATGGTTAACGTCACATTATTCACAATTGCCAAAAGGTGGAAGGAACACAAGTATCCATCAACCTATGAATGGATAAATAAAATGTGGTATATACATAGAATGAAATATTATTCAGCTGTAAAAAGGAATTAAGTCCTGATACATGTGACAATATGGATGACACTTGAAGCCACCATGTTGAATGAAATGAGCCAGACACAAAAAGACAAATATTGTATATTCCTCCTGATTTGAAACAATTAGAATAAGCAAACTCAAAGAGTCAGATCTAGAATGTAGGTTACTAAGGAATGGGGTCAGGATAGGGAATGAGAAGTTAGGGCTTAAAATGTACAGGTTTCGTATTTGGAATGATGGAAATGTTTTGGTAATGGATGGTGGCATTGGTAGCACAACATTGTGAATGCAAGTAACAGCACAGAAATATATATCTGAATATGATTAAAAGGTGAAATGTTAGGTTGTATACATGGTAACAGAATAAAAATTCAAAAAATAGATCCATAGAACTGCAATACACAGTGATCTCTAAGTTAAACCATGGACTTTAATTAATAGTGCAATTATAAAAATGTGCTATCATCAATTGTAACAAATTGCAGGTGTTGGTATGGGGTGATATATGGGAATCCTGTATTTTATGCATGATTGTTCTATATAGAAAATAAAAATGAGTCCTTAATAAGAAATATGAATAAAGCAAGGTTATATATTGGTGGGTTAGCAAAAATGTTGAAGGTTCACAGGCCTCTAACTCAGTATTACTCTGAGGAGCAAATGGTTCAGTACTTGCTGATTCAGTGTTCAAGACAACTGTATAGAACGTAACTACCACGAATAATGACAATTGACTGCATATATGTAATGAAGGAGCCTTAGGTACTTAAAATGGCAGAGCCTTCATCTAAACTCAGAGTTACTAACTCCAGATACTTGGTGTTTCTATACCATATCTCTCCTTGGCCAAACTGTGAGCTTCTTGGATAGTGGCTGGGACTTCACCAAACCTATGTTCTCCACAATCCCCATACATAGCTCTCATGGGAATATCACCACATGTCAGGAGTGAGTTAGGTGCTTTCCTAGTATGAGTTGTAACTGTCTTAATAACTCTGAGATATGAGTATTACCATCCTCATTATACAGAGAGGGATATCAAAGCTTAGAAATCAATGGTGACAGTATATTTTGAACCCTCACTCTTTAGATTTTAATTGAATGGCACAACAGTAAATTTAATTGTATATCATTACATGAAAAGTCTCACACTCAGTTTGTGCTGAGAAATCTTAGAACAAATAAAGACAAAAAGGTTAAGCAAAGTCTGTGTTCAATTGAGCAAAGCTTTGGCGAAACTCTAGCAAAACGATGGCTTACTTAATAAACTTTGCCAATTCTTGTCAATACTTGACAGAAAAGAGTTTAAGTAGCTACTTAAATACCAATTACTTAGAAATGGAAAACAAACAAGGGGAACAAGGCAAGTGTCCTGTTTAACTTAACATAATGGAAAGAAACATTCACTAATCAAGGCTGAGACTGAAGAAGTCTCCCCAGGTCAGACAGCTCCAGTGCCAGTTGGAGCAGAGCCCAGTGAACTCCAGGAGATTCTGGGCAGGAAATCAGCATCTGCCAACTTGGTTTCTTTCCCTCTTCCTGTAGAAAAACCTTTCAGCCAAAACATTGGTCCAGGCAGTAGGTTTCTTCCACATCCTGTACTCAGGGACAGCAGACAGACATTTCAGAAAAATGAACATTCATTCTGCTATGTTGTCCTAACATAGAAGTAGGGCTGACTCCATGGACGTGCGACGTGTGCAGTAACACAGGGCCACGCACTCTGAAGTGACTCCTGCTTGATTTTAATGGTTGCTGTGGCCGTCTTGACACATTTTTTTTGAACTTGTGTTTTGTAAGTGAAGCCCAATGGGTCAACGAGCTTAAGCTATTCCTTGCCACCCCTCACACATAGCATTCACAGTGTCCTGGGAGCACAGAATTTTGGTGGTCCCACAATGTGGGGAGTTTCCTAAGACTCAAGGCAAGTATGAGGTCAGCGTGTTTCATCTACGATGAGTCCCGAGGTGACATAGACTTGCTTTGAGCCATCACTTGCTCTGAATGCCCTAGGAATGCTGCTGCATCCTTTCTCCCTCATGTTACTTCCCTGTGTTAGCCGACCACTCAGGCTGAAATAGATGATTTCAAAGGAAAGGACAGCCCATAGTTCCTTTTCTTTTTAGCCTTTCCTCCCTCATCAAGTGAATGGTACAAAGTGTTGGTAGAAAGCTCACAAATTAAGAGATGAAATAAAAACGGTTGAGTTACTTTTGTGCATCATTTACATTGTTGTGGTATAAATGAAATACATGTGCCTGTATGAACTACAAAATACATATTGTGTAATTTCAATGACTCTGCATACATTTGTTTTTGTATTTGCATCTGAGACTGCCATTTCACTATTTAAAGGTAAAGAGTACGATTCATGCCAATCATTTAAACTTTTTTTCTTTAATTAGAATGACTTTAAATAGCAAAATAAAAACAAAACAACAACAACAAAAAACGATGACAAGTCAAAGAGAGACCATAGAAGGAAGGAAGAACTTTCTGTTTCAGTAACTGTAACAGCATTTTGTCCCTGCCTTATTGAACAAGGGGTCTGTATTTTCATCTTGTTTGTATAGAAGTGAAGTAGATGAGGAACTTCCCAAAGTTGTTAATGACCCAACTGCAGCATAAATATGTGAACACATCACTAATACACTGTGGTAAGGTCAGTGATAACACTTGTACAGAAAAAAATAAGTAAGTACATATTTTAACTGGGTAATCACGCAGACTTCCTGAAGCACTTTGTTCCTGCTCTGAGCTTTGAGCCTTAAAGCCTGAGTAGGATTTTAGGATTTAGCCAGGTAAAAGAAATATGATTTTGGTGGTGATGAGGGAGAAGGGAGTGGGAAAATGCCCTGTATAAATGTAGCTATTTCATGATGCAAAGCAAGTTGGGGAAAAGATATGTGTAGGAAACCACGGCAGCAAATGCAATATTTTTTCTTGGATAAATCATGCTAGTGTAAATGAAACCTCCCTTTTCTTCCATACACTTTTCAATTAGCTTCGCTGCTGTAAAGCAAGACTCCCGGCATTTTGTTGTGTATTGCATCCGACTCTGGTTCTCTCCCTCGGGTCCCCTGGCCCTACCTCTGATTCCCGCTGAGCTAAGGGTGCAGTTCCTTGCAGGCGTGGACTCACTTCATGCAGCCTGCTTCGGGCTTCACACATCCTGAACATCTTCACTTATTGCCTGGGAATTCTCTGATGCCATGGGTGCCAATGGGAACCGGCACAGCCAGGACTCTGGCGTAGATTGGAAGTATGTGGCAGATAACACTCTCGGGGCAACCCTCGAACAATGAGCAACGGGAGTTGATGGATGATTTCTCTTGACAACTCTTCTTGGGATGGACCCTTTGGGGAAGGATTTGACACAATCCTCAGGAGAGACCTGTACAATACAGCCCCATTCCTAAGACCCTAATTTTGATTTCCTTCTATCCTTTTGTCACTCTGCCAAGGTTATCACTCCTGCTTCTTGGGATCACCTCACAGTTAAACTACTTGTGCACTAGTCTGGTTATCAGGTTTTGCTTTGGGGAAACCCAAATTCTTACACAATTTATTGTCCTTCTTAAACTAATTTTCTAAGATTTTTATATTTTAACAAGGGTAATGTTAACTAACAATGAAAAAATTTATGCTTCCTGTTTATTTTCCTTGTTATTTTATCTAGGGTCTCCAGTATAACTTTGAATAGTTTCATGGGTACTGGACACTCTTGTTTGTTCTTGATTTTAATAGAATATTTATATTTTTTCATTATTAATAATGAATTTTGATACAGATATCTGGTAGATTCTTTCATCAAGAAATTCTTTTCTCAAAAATTTTTTTCTGTTTTTTACATTTATTTTTATTCCCTGTTCTGTTATTGTGTTCTTGTCATATGACTCCACAGCTTCCACAGGTTCTATGTTCAGTCCAACTTTGCTTGGGGACCCTAGTTGGGACTCATCACAGATTCGTTCTGCTCGGGACCCTCCTTGATCACTCTGAAAGGGAAAATATACTGACAGCGAGATGCAACCACAGATCTCAATTTGCTTCTGGCTTTAATTCATGTTTTTTCATCCAAGGCTGTCTTCCAACAGGAAAATAGACACATAACAACTCAGAGTGGGAAGCATTTCTTTTCTAGGCCCACGATGGCTGTCCCTATGCACTAATACTATTTCGTTGGTGCTCTGATCTTCTGGTATCCCTCTAAATCTAAGGATGACAACTGCTTTCTCATCCTTGCTTGACCAGGAGTTGACTTGTCTCAATTCTTATCCTCACGGGCTAAGTTCCTCTTTGCTCTGCTTCCCCTCTGTACCACTGTCTCCCAGTTAGTCTTGTAACACAATATGCTGAATCATCTCTATTGCTAATTTTGGAGCATGTTTTCAGCATTCTGAAAGACCCCCAACAACAAAAACCTTAGAATTATCCTTAACTCTTCCCTTGGTCTTCATATCTTATAGAAATTTTTTTTTTAGTGATTACACTTTTCAAATCTGTCATAAACTTTTTCTTTTCTCCTATTTCTTACCTGACCTAACGAGTCCCGGGCCCTGATTATCTTCTTTCTGAGGATAAGGAGCAGCCAGGAGTACTGGTACTTCCACTCTATCTCCTTTCATACATTTCCCACAGCTTCTTTTTATCTTAATATTTTTTTATTAGAGAATTTGTAAATTTACAGAAAAATCTTGTAGAAAATGCTGTGTTCCTATATACCTCCCTATGAATAACATCTTGCATTGTACATTTATTACAATTGAAAAAACAATTTTATTGTAATTGTACTATTAACTATACTCCATGGTTCACATTAGGGTTCATTGTTTATGTTGTACAGTCCTATGGAGTTGAATATTGAACTTCTACTATTAACTATAGTCCATAGTTTACATTAGGTGTATTTTTCCTATATACCATCCTATTATTAATGATCGTATTAGTGTGGTACATTTGTTATAATTCACGAAAGAACACTTGTACCATTAACTAGCGTTCATTATTTACAATAGGGTTCACTCTGTTTTACAGTCTTATAAATATCTTTCAGTTTTTATTCTTGTAACATATATGCCTAAAATTTCCCCTTCTAACCACACTCATCTATATAATTCAGTATTGTTAATTACACTCACAATAATTTGCTACCTTCACCCCTCTCCATTTCCAAAACTTTAAAATAAACCAAAATAGAAACTCTGTACAAATTAAGCATAACTCCTCATTCTTTATCCCCAATATGCCTGCTTGTACCCTATATTCTAGATTCTAAGTCTAACTCACAATGTCTTTATGGCTCATCCATGTTGTCACATGAATTAGGACTCCACTCCTTTTAACAGAGGAATAATATTCCATTGTATGCATATATCACATTTTATTTATCCATTCATTGGTTGATGGACCTTTGGGTTTGGGTTGCTTCCATCTTCTGGCAATTGTGAATAATGCTTCATTGAACATCAGTGTGCAAATGTCTACTAGTGTCCCTGCTTTCAATGCTTTTGTGTATATGCCTAGTAGCGGGATTGCCAGTAATTATATACTTAGCTTTCTGAGGAACTGCCAAACTGACTTCCAGAGCCGCTGCACTATTTTACATTGCCACCAGCAATGAATGCGTAGTCCTTTTTCTCCACATCATCTCCAACACTTGTAGTTTTATGATTTTAATAGTAGCCATCTTAATGGGTGTGAAATAGTATCTCATTGTGGTTTTGATTTGCATTTCTCTAATAGCAAGTGATGTTGAGCATCTTTTCATGTGCTTTTTGGCCATTTTCATATTGTCTTTCAAGAAATGTCTATTCTAGTCTTTTGCACATTTCTAAATTGGGTTGTTTGTCTTTTTATTGTTGAGTTGTAGGATTTATTTGTATACCCTGGATATTAAGCCAATATTGGATATGTGGTTACCAGATATTATCTCCCATTGAGTAGGTTGTCTTTTCACTTTTGTGGCAAAGTCCTTTGATGCACAAAAGTTTGTAATTGAGGAGGTCCCATTTATCTATTATTCTTTATTTTGTTGCTTATGCATTGGGTATAAAGTCTAAGAAACCATTGTCTAACACAAGATCCTGCTACCCTATATTTTCTTATAGGAATTTTATAGTCCTGGTTCTTATATTTAGATCTTTGATCCATTTGGAGTTAATTTTTGCATGTTTCGAGATAAGGGTCCTCATTCATTCTTTGCATATGGATATTCAGTTCTCCCATTACCATTGGTTAAAGATACTGTTCTTTCACAATTGAGTGGATTTGACTGCCTTGACAAAAATCAATTGGCTATAGTTATGAGGGTCTATTTCTGAACTCTCACTTCAATTCCATTGGTCAATATATATATCCTTGTGTCATTACCATGCTGTTTTGGCCACTGTAGCTTTATAATAAGCTTTAAAGTCAGGAAGTGTGAGTCCTCCAACTTTGTTCTTCTTTTTCAAGATGTTTTTGGCTATTCTAGGCCCCTTACCCTTTCAAATAAATTTGATAATTGACTTTTCCATTTATGCTAAGTAGGCTTTTGGAATTTTGATTTGTTTCGCATTGAATCTGGAAATAATTTTGGGTAGAATTGACATGTCAACGATATTTAGAATTCCAATCCATGATCACAGAATATCCTTCCATTTATTTGTCTTCTTTGATTTCCTTTAATGATTTTTTTTAGTTTTTTATGTACAACTCCTTTATATTCTTGGTTAGATTTATTCTTAGTATTTGATTATTTTAGTTGTTATTGTAAATGAAAATTTTTTCTTTATATTTGTCTCATATTGCTTATTGCTAGTGTATAGAAACACTACTGATTTTCATATGTTGACCTTGTATCCTACCACTTTGCTGAATTTATTAGTTCTAGTTGCTTTGTTGTAGATTTTTCAGGACTTTCTAGATATAGAATCAAGTAGTCTGCAAACAGTACAAATTTTACTTCTTGGTTTCCAATTTGGATGCCTTTTTATTTCTTTTTCTTGCCTAACTTTTATGGCTAGAGCTTCCAGTACCATGTTGAATAACAGTAGTGACGGTTGGCAACCTTGTCTTGTTACAGATCTTAGAGGGGAAACTTCAGTCTTTCACCATTAAGTATGATGTTAGCTGTGGGTATTTCATATATGCCCTTTATCATGTTGAGGGTGTTTCCTTCTACTGCTATTTTTCCAAGCATTTTTATCAAGAAAGAATGCTGGATTTTGGCAAATGCCTTTTTCATGTAAATGGATGATGTAGTTTTTCCTTTCTTTTTCATAATGTGATATATTGCATCAATTGATTTTGCTATATTGAACCACCCTTGCATACCTGGAATAAAACCCACTTCATCGTGGTGTATAATTCTTTTAATGGTACTGTTGGATTCTATTTTCAAGTATTTTGTCAAAGATTTTTGCATTTATATTCATAAAAGAAATTGATCTGTAATTTTCTTTTCTTATATTATCTTTATCTGGCTTTGGTATTAGGGTGATGGTGACCTCATAGAATTAGTTAGGTAGTGTTCCCTGCTTTTCAATTTTCTGGAAGAGTCTGAGCAAGATTGATATTAATTCTTCTTGGAAGGATTGCTAGAATTCCCATGTGAAGTCATCTGGTCCTTTGTTGGGAGATTTTTGATGACTGAGTCAATCTCTTTACTTATAATCTCTTTACTTATAATTGGTCTGTTGTGGTTTTCTGTTTTATCTTGAGTCAGTGTAAGTTATTTGTGTGTTTCTAGGAATTTGTCCATTTCATTTTGTCTAAGTTGTTCACATATAATTGTTCATAGTATCCTCTTGCCATCCTTTTTATTTCTGTGGGTCAGTAGTAATTACCCCCTCTCATTTCTGATTTTGTGTATCTTCTCTCCTTCTTTCCTTTGTCAGTCTAGTTAAGGGTTTGTCAAGTTTATCGATCCTTTCAAAGAACCAAATTTTGGTTTTGTTAATTCTCCCTATTGTTTTTATTTTTTAATTCTCAATTCCATTTATTTTTGCTGTGATCTTTGTTAGTTGTTTCCTTCTTCTTGCTGTCAGATTATTTTGCTGTTGTTTTTCTAGTTTCTCCAGGTGTGCAGTTAAGTCACTGATTTTAGCTCTTTCTTCTTTTTTTAATGTAAGCATTTAGGGCTATACATTTTCCCTCTCAGCACTGCCTTTACTGCATTCCATAAGTTTAATATGTTGTGTTTTCATTTTCTTTTATCTCAAGATATTTACTGAAATATTTTGCAATATTTTTGACCCAATATTTGTTCAAGAGTGTGTTATTTAACTTTCATCTATTTGCGTATTTTCCAGTTGTCTGCCTGTTATTGATTTTCAGCTTCATTCCAGTGTGGTCAGAGAAGATGATTTGTGTAATTTCAATCCTTTTAAATTTATTGAGAATTGCTTTTTCACACAACATATGATCTATCTTGGAGAATGTTTCCTGTGTACTTGAGTATATCCTGCTGTTTGGGGGTATAATTTTCTTTATATATTTGTTAGATCTAGTTCATTTATCATATTATTCAACTTCTCTGTTTCCTTATTCATCTTTTGTTTGAATTTTCTATCTATTGATGAAAGTGTATATTTAACTGTCCAACTATTATTGAAGATGTGCCTATTTCTCCCTTCAGTTTTGCCAGTATATGCTCCATGTATTTTGGGGAACCATGGTTATGTGCATAAATATTTATGACTGTTATTTGTTTTTGGTGGATTGCCCCTTTAATGAATGTGTAGTTTCCTTCTTTTCTCTTATAAGAGTTTTGCATTTAAAGTCTATTTTGTCTGATATTAGTATCGCTACCCCAGAACTTTTTAAGTTACTATTTCCATTGAATATCTTTTTCTATTATTTCACTTTCAACCTATTTGTGTCTTTGGGTCTAAAGTAAGTAATTTGTAAACAACATATGCTTTGATCATGCTTTTTTATTCATTCTTCCAATTTGTGTCTTTGGATTGGAGTGTTTAATTCATTAATGTTCAGTGTTACTACTGTTAAGGCAGTATGTACTTCACCCATTTTGTCTTTCAGTTTTTATATATCATATCTTTTTTTCCTTTTCTTTCCTTTATGATACATCCTTTTCTTGTAGTTGATCTTTTGTGATTTGTCTGACTAATCCTGTTCTCATTCCTGTTTCTGTATATTTTTTAAAATAATTTAATAGTGATTACCTTTGCATTTATAATACACAACCTATTCTATAATCTAATTAGTAAAGATACTAACTTAGCTTCAATAGCATACTTGTTTTCTAATCCAATATACCTCCGTTTCCCCTCTTCATGGTTTTGTCACATTTTACCACTTTATATTTTGCATGTCCAATATAAAAAAATATGCCTGTTTTTCTCATTCAATTGTATTCTAATTTTTATAGGAATTAAAAAGTAGAGTTGTATATTGAGGATACAGTACTGTTGTGTTTTACATTTACTCTTTTAGTTACATTTTGAATATTTTCATTTCTTCACACTACTCTGAGTTATTTTTCCTGTCTTTTCCTTTCAACTTAAAGAACTCCCTTTACTAATTCTTATAGAGTAAGTTTTTGTTGACCAGCTCTCTTACTTTCTGTTTATCTGTGAATAGTTTCAACTCTTCCTCATTTTTGAAGGTCAGTTTTACCAGATAAAGAATTTGGGGCTGGCAATATCTCTCTTGCAGTACCTTAAATATATCATATTTAAGGCCTTCTTGCCTCCATGGTTTCTGATGTGAAATTGGCAGTTATTCTCACTGAGGTTCCCTTGTATGTGATGAATAGCTTTTCTCTTGTTACTTTCAGAATTATCTCTTTATCTTGGGCATTTGACATTCTGATTTGTATGTGTCTCAGGGTAGGTCTATTAGGATTTATTCTCCTTGGATTACATTGCATTCCTTTAACATGTGTATTTATGCCTTTCATAAGAGTTGGGCAATTTTTGGCCATTAGTTCTTCAAATATTCTTTCTGCCCCTCTTCCCTTCTCTTCTTATTCTGGGACACCCATAATGCATATGTTTGCGTGCTTTGTGCTGTCACAAAAATCCCTGAGACACTGATCAATTTTTTTCTCTTCTTTTCCCCATCTGTTCTTCTGACTGAATGATTTTGATTGTAGTGTCTTCTACTTTGCTCATTCTTTCTTCTGCCTCTTCAGATCTGCTCTTGTGTACCTCTAGTATTTTTAATTTCTGCTATTGTGCCTTCCATCCCCATAATTTCTGTTATGTTTCTTTTTATACTTTCAAATTAATCTTTAGGCTCACACATTGTCTTCTAAATATCTTTAAATCTTTATGCATATTTTCTTTCTTCTCCTTGAATTGATATAGGGGATTTGTTAGAACTTCTTTGATTATCCGTGCCTCTTGTGAAGTTTTAATTTGTACTCTTGACTTAGCCATACCTTCACATTTCTTTGTATGGCTTGTAAAGTTTGCTGATATCTGGGCTTCTGATTTCCTTCATGAGATAACACTAAAAGTCAGTTTCTCCCTCTTGTCTAAGATTTTACTGTTGATTGGCTTTGTGTTAAGGCTCTTCTTTGATGCTTGGACCAATTTATTCTAGAACTGTAAAATAGCCCATGCTTAGCTGCTCAGGTTTTCTCAGTTCTTCTTCATCTGATTCTGCCCTGGATATGTGATACAATCTTCAAGACTGTACTTTTCTGTGCAGTTGTTTCACTGCCAGGGAAAAGATTCCTTTCCTCTGTTTCTTCTCTGGGAATCTCGATCTCTTCTGTTTGTTTTGTGTAGAATTTTCTCCCCAATGCCTATGATTTGTTTGAATTCTCTCCTTCACACAATGCTCCCTTTTCTGTATACTTTTCAGTTCTGGGACCTTCGCTGACTTATAGTAGCTCAATTTAAAACAGTCTCCTCATTTCTTTTTTTCTGTGAGAATTTTCTACCTCTGATTTCTTTCTCATTAGGATATCCCACACTGGGGGTGCCAGGTGGATTCAATTCAGAAAGGTGGGTCACTCTAGAAAAGTCCATTTGGCATCTATGTGTTCCAGCCAACAGAAATTGGACTGATTGAGCACACCTCTTGCCAAAACTTCTGCAGCAGTTCCCCCACCCACACCCCAGCATACTTTTTGTATGCAGCACAATTTAGAGGCTTGTTTTCCACCCCATGTCTCTAAAGACTTGGGTCCCTGTGCCTGGATATGCTGTGGTTTTAACTTCCTTCTCTTAGTAGCTCTATAGTCTGCCTCTGTGGTGGAAGAGACCCAGGCCATTCTGCTCTGCATGATACCAGAGTTTGTGGAACCAAGTGAGGGAGAGGGTTATGGCCTGACTGGTCTGGGATGGAAATTTCCTAACTGATTGTGGCAGTTTGATATTATTTATGAATTCCAAAAAGATATATTGATTATGTTTGTAAATTGATCTGTTCCTCTGGGTGTGATCCCCTTTCCGCTGAGATGTCTGATTGTGTTAAGAGTTTTGCTTTGATTCAACCATGTCATTAGAGTATGACTCATCGTTGAGTCCCAGCCCCCTTGGTGGGCTCATGAAACAGACTCTCACATGGAAATAGACACACAGGAGAAGACACAGAGGGATAGAGACAGCTCATTAGACATAGCAGAAGCCCTTGGAAGAGATGAGCCTGATAGTCTACATCTGACCTTGTGAAGAGGACAAAGTAGTTGAGCCCAGAAAGAAACAAGCTCTGGGAAGAGAGATGAGCCTTATGCCAGCCTACAGCAGAGGTGAGGAGAATCTGGAACCACAGAGCCTAAAGAGGAAGAAGGAAGACTGAACCTCACAGACATCACCCACTATTTTGCTTCAACACATGGCAAATGACTTTGGGTCAGAAAGTACCTCTTATGGTAAGTTGAATTGGACTCTTTAAGGC
>PVKH010031496.1:0-12318 GCA_004027955.1 Chaetophractus vellerosus
CCTCCGGTCTCGGTGCTCTCACCTGCCACGGCTGCGGTTGTCACGCAAGCTGCTGGAGATGACCAAGTCCATTCAAGGTCTCGGTTTCCCCTTTATTACAGGGAGTGTAGGGAGCAAAAGATGTTCATCAAGAGACTCTAGCTATTGGTACGTTCGTGGATCTGTCTTCTTCCTTCAGTAACCGCTGAAGAGACCCACACCGGGTCCTTATTATTGATGACTAGCTTTATGCATCTTTACTCATGAAATTAAACAGCCTAGTGTTATGGGTTGCCTAAATGTTGCCTCTGGAGAACCTCCTTTTTGCTCAAATGTGGCCTCTCTCTAAGCCAAACTCAGCATATGAATGCATTACCTTCCTCACAGCGTGGAACATGATTCCAGGGATGAGCATCCCTGGCAATGAGGGATTACTAACAAATGCCAATGGGTAGTATGCCTGGAAAAGACTTCAAATAAAAGGGGGAAATGGTAAAGACAAATGAGTTCATAGGGCTAAGAGACTTCAAATTGAGTCCGGGAAGTCAACTCAGAAGTAACACTTATGCAGATACTAGTAAGCCCTCCTAAGCTTCCAATATGGATATTATCCCAGAGGGCTGCCTGAGGGCTTTGGAGACAACCAAGTCCTATATCAGGGCAGATAACCCCAGAGTTTGGTGCCTTACCAGTGGGCCCTACTTTGGAATCCTTGCTCAGGAGAGTGACAGAGTCTTAGCAAAATATGCCTTCACTGCACATGGTCCATTTGTCTCTGCTATTCAAACCTATATGTGATGCCAGAGTTTTAGATGTACTCCCAGAGACCTGAGACTATGGGTTGTCCATGTGCCAGCTGGGTCCAGAGGCTCTGTGGACCTGCACCTCCTACTCTACAATTCAATGGACTCACCCAGGACACCTAGTGGGGAGATGATGATGGACTATGGCTATTCTGGAGAATGGGGAGAGTCTGCAGCTGCAGGCAGGATATTGTCTTCTATCATATCCACTTGGTGGTGGAAGGGCCATCACCATCCCAGATTCCTCAAGATTGGGGGAACAGATATGTACTTGAATGGACTTGCTTTTGTCCTGTTATAGACTTGTTTTGATTCACACAATGGAAGAAATTACAAAATTATGTGGAGCCAGTGGCCACTTGATGCTTTGGCAACATGGAGAGAAAAGGGCAGTTGTAATACGGGGGCTTTCTTTGGACTTGAGAATTGTCCTGGATGATGTTGCAATGGAGGATATAGGCCATTCTATATTATCATGTATCATGCAGAACTGTGTGGGAGAGAGTGTGGTCTACAGTCTGAACTATGGTCCATGCTTGGTGGTAGAGCCCCAAGATGTGTATATCTATTGCAATTGATGTGCCACACTGATGAAGGATGTATATGTGGGAGGTTTTGGGAGGTGTGGGAGGTGGGGCATATGGGCATCCCTAAAATTTCTGTGTAACAATTATGTAATCGATGTATCCTTAAAAAAATGATTAAAAATTAAAAAAAAATTTAAATATTTAAAAAATTGTTGCATTTCGGTTCAGATCATGCTTTATGTGAGGTTTTAAGTAAAGGCTATTTTTAGCAGTAAGCAAAACACTGTATTCCTTAATATAGGAAGAGTTTTGCTGTGAAAATATGTTAAGTGCATCATATATTTCTGTAATGAAATAATTGATTTTTCACATTCAAATTTCTGATTTTTTAGACAAAATTTATCAGTGATCTAAATAATAAATGTAATGTGAGTCTTTGATTAGATTAGATCAGTTAAGAGCTATTTGTTTAGATTGCACCAGTAGGGCTTAGCCTTGGGTGGGTCTTAATCCTCTTGCTGGAGTCCTTTATTAATTGAGGAATAAGCCACAGGCACAGGAAGAAATACAGTGCCAGAGAGAATCCTCTCGAAGTTGAAATAAAATTCAGGACAGGGAAAAGCCAAAGATGGAGCAGTGTGAGTGAGAATTAACAATGAAGCCCATCAGAGAGGGAAGAGAGGAGCAAATGCTGCCTTTATGCTCAGTTATGTGCCTGATCATTCAGCATATCTTGGCTGGTTATAAATGTTGGCAAGTGTGAATAAGGATGCTATAAACATTTGTGTACAGTTTTTTTTTTTTTTTTGGTGCAGGTATACATTTTTGGCAGGGAGAAAATAAGCCAGAAGGAGAAGGCAGAGACTGGCAAATGTGCCATTGTGCCTTGCCATATGGCAGGAGTCCAGGATTGCCAGCAGTTGACCTTTGCTCAGAGATCTTTGCCTAGTGCCTTAACTTGGTGATTACACTGCCTGTAAGCTTTTAACCTAATAAATTCCAATTTTAAAAACCAACCCATTTCTGGTATATTGAATTGGCAGCCTTTATTGAATTAAAACAATAGTTTTGTTCCTATTTTGTTAAAACTTTTAGAGTCTCAATTTTAGAAGGAAGTGGACTAATAATTAATTTTCCTTCCTTGTATCTATAACCTTTCAATATTAAGTTATGCTGTTTTGATTTCTATCCTTCTAGGGAAGATTTTGTCTAAGAGTGGTGTCTTAGTTTGCCAAAGGGATGCAAAGTACCAGAAATTTGTTGACTTTTATAAAGGGAATTTATTTGGGGTAAAAGCCTGCAGGTTCAAGGCCATGAAAAATCCAAACTGAGGCACCATAAAAAGTACATTCTCACCAAAGTCATCTCTTGTTGATCCTGGCATTGCCTAATGGTGAAGCAAGATGGCCACCGAGTTCTGTCCAGGTTTCAGCCTTCCCTGACAGCTCAACCTTTCATTTTGAGCTATTCCCTGGGCCCAGGCTCTTGTGCTCATGATTAAGCAATCTTGTATTCATTTCTCTCCTGGCATAGGGCTTATTTCTTTCTGAGTCTCCTATATCAATCTAGGCTGTTTCACTCTCTTCCAAATTTCAGCTTTGAAGTATTAGGCATATAGAAGGTCTGGCCTCCTCTTTAGCTGTTTGGTGGGCCCAGCCTCTTGGGGCTTTATGTTTAAGCAATCCACTCTCTCACACAGCAGGACCAGACATGGCAGCTCCCTTTCTTCTATGTTTCTCCCTGCAAGTCCATTTATATCAAACCCAGAAAGGGGGTGGCAACTCAACCTGAGTCACTCCTTACTAACAGTCTAATTGAAATCCCAAATCAATCTTATCAAGTAATCTAATCAAAGGCCCTTCAACTGAATTCAATGCAATCCAAGGCTATCACACCCAGAGAAAGAGATTAGTTTACAAATATAATCTTTCTCTTTTTGGATTAGTGAAATAATCTCAAACTGCCACAAGTGGAAAAATCTATTTTTGAAAATATTGCTGTATTAGTCAACCATAGGGGTGCTGATGCAAAATATCAGAAAATGGTTGGTGTTTATAACAGTTACCAGGCCATAAAGCAAAAGTTACTTCCCTCACCCAACTCTGTGAGGGGTCTGGCTTCATTGGTTCCTCTTTTCCCCAGGTTTGATTCACTCCAAATTCAGCTGCTTGGTCTCTCCACAAGGCCAGCTGTAGACTATCAGGAAGACAGCTTTTCTCTTTTTCTGGGGTCTTCTCTCCTTCATCATGATCTATCTACTCTGAGTGCTTACTTTCCAGGTCACCAGCTCAAGACTCTAACATCAGAACTCCAACTCAAAACTCCAACTCAAAACTCCAACTCTGTCCTCTGCCATGTATTTTATCTTTGATTCCCCACCCACCAAGGGTGGTGATCAATGACCTACTGACATGGCCCAATCAAAGTCCTTATCATAATTTAATCACACCCAGAGGAATAGGCAAGTTTACAAACAAAATCCAATATCTATTTTTGGAATTCATAAATAAAGCCAAACTGCTACAATTGCAAATATTTATAAACCCATTTGTGCCCAATATTTCCTACATGTAATTTTTTTTATTAATTCAGTTTCTTATAAGTTATAAAACTATCCAATTTTTATAATTCTTTTCAAGTCACTTTGGTAATAGATTTTTCCTAGAAACATGATTTTGTCTACATTTTAAAAACGTGGGATTTGTTGCTGGTAATATTATATGTTTTCATTTTCTTTTTCAACAATAAATTTCATGTTTGTAATTTGGAAAAATTGCACAAAAATTACATATAATTTCTATGTACCTTATATACCACAAAGACATGCTTCACTTCCCTTATTATTAACATCTTACATCATAGTAATTTGTAACAATTTATGAAGCAATATTATTGATATTCATTATTAACTAAAGTCTATAGTTTACATTAGGATTCACTTCTTCTGTTGTACAATTCCAAAGGTTTTGAAAAATGTGCAATATTATGAATGGGCAATTATGTTATCATACAGAATAGTTTCATCACTTTAAAAATTCCCTATGGTGGACCTCTTAATCCCTCACTCTCTCATCATGAGCCTGTGGTATCCACTGATCTTTTAACTATTCTTCCAGTTTTGTCTTTTGAGAATGCCCAACAGTGTATAGCTTTTTCAGACTAGTTTCTTTCACTTACCATTGTGTATTTAACTTTCCTATATGTCTTTTCTAGGCATGAGAGCTCATTTCTATTTATTGCTGAATAACAGTCCATAGTATGAATGAACCACAATTATATCCATTCACCTATAGGGAGGTATCTTAAGATGCTATAAACATTTGTGTGCAGGTTTTTGTGCAGGCATACATTTTAACCTCCTTTGAGTAAATACATAGAAGTTTCATTGCTGGATAATATGGCAAGCCTATGTATAACTTTTTAGGAAACTGCCAAACTGTCTTCCAAAGTGGCTGAATGATTTTATATTACCAACATATATGAGAGGGAGAGTACTTCTTACCCCACCTAACAGCATTGGAGGTCAGTGTTTTAAATTTAATCCATTCTAATCGGTGTATAATGATATCTTATTGTTGATTTAACTTGCAAATCCCTGGTGATATTGATGTTGAATGTTTTTTCATATGCTTACTTTATCATCTGTATGTTTTCTTTGGTGTGGTCTCTGTTTAGAGAGCTTTCTAATTGTTGAGTTTTAACAATTTTTAAACAGTTCTTTCCACATTTTGTATACAATTTTTTGTATACAAAATTTTTTGTATACAATTCCTTTGGATTTTATTCCCCAGGGAATAGTCTCCACCCTCTGAGAAAACTGGGGTAGAGGTCAGACTCTACACAACCTCCAAGTTACAGGCTCAACCCTCAAAGAACTGTGGGTTGTTGTCCAGATTCTTCCCAATTCCAAGGGAATATGTTTCACCCTCTTTGAAGACTGGGACAGATTATGAACATTGCTGATTAATGTGGGTCACTCTTTAAGTGAAGTAGCATCAACAAAAAAAAGCCTACTTACAATGGATACCCAAGCATAGAATGGATTATATTTAAGAACATGCTTTCCTGTTGTACATTCAATTTCAAACCACAGCCTTCTTTATGTTCACTGGTTCTCTATTCTGCCAGCTCCAATGGCTGTTGAAACTCTAGGGAATTTTTTATTTCAGTTATTTTGTTATTTAACTCCAGTATCTCTTTAGTTCCTTTTTATAATATCTATCTTTATGTTAATTGTCATTTTATTCACTTTTCATTGTTCTGATATCCTTTAATTCTTTCACTGTGTTTACTTTAGTGCTCTGACCATATTGAAGATTAATTTTTCTAAGACTTTGTATGGAATGTCAAAGGTATATCTTCTTTGTTGATGTTTTCTGAAGTTTCATCTTCTTCATTTGTATGGGCCTGCATTTCCTGTTCCTTTGAAGCCTACTGAACATTTTAATACTTTAATGTGTTAACTCTAGAGTTTAGTTTCTAAACTGTATGTTCATTAAATATGTATGTAGCTAGTGACATCACAGAGTTTTCCATCAGAATTAGTTGCTAACTTAAACAAATAAACCAAAGGAAAAAACCCTGTCACAGTCTTGGTAAATTGGCTGGTTGTCATTTTTATAGTTTAACTATCATTCCAAAAAGGTCAGCCTGAGTTGACAGTGTGTGGTCTTCTAAGTCATTTCTGAACTTGCATCTTGTGGTGATCATGCCCTGTCAACTTAGGAATTTCCACATATAAAATATCCAAGTGCTCCCTCTACTCCCTGTGGGATAGACTTTCCACCTCTCCTGGTTGCTCTATTTTATGTCATATTGTCCATAATACTTTGTCCTAGGCTGTTTGATTTGATTGTTTCCAAAATATATTTAGGTGTCCACAAGCTAAACTGCAGGCCAAGTTCTTGGAAGGTGATCCAGAAAGTACTGTCCTGGCTCAGTCCTTCATGCTGCCACCCACTAGTACAATAGAGGTTACATTGCATATTTGGAACAGGGCCAAGGGCCCACAGCTAAAACACTAACTCCACTCTGTGCCAGAGAGGGATGGAGGAGGAGCAAGAAAATCACATGTGCTTCCCTATTGCTTTTTTCTATTAGAGAAGTTGTAGGTTTACAGAAAGATCACCCAAAAAATAGAGTTCCCATATACTTACCCTCATTTTTAACATTTTGAATTAGATCAGTATCTTTATTATAATTCATGAGGGAGTACTATTATAATTATAAAATTAGCTATAGTCCATAGTTTATATCAAGGTTCACATTTGTATTTCTCAGCCCATTTTAATGTTTTCTTTTTCATTTTTTTCTAGCACCATATATATCATCTAAAACTTCCCCTTTTAATCACATTCAGATATATAATGCAGTGGTGTTAATTGTAGTAAAAGTGTTGTGTTACCACAACCACTATACATTGCCAAGACTTTTCGTACACCCTAATCATAAACTTCTCCGATTAAGAATTAACTCCCTATTCCCTACTCATATTCCTTTTATGTTGGGATTTATTGATTCATAATTACCCATTTACTGTAATCCTCTACCTGTTTTCTGGAGTGCTTAGGAAGATAGCTCTGCCAGTTTTTATTAGTTGTTCAAAGATTCTGTGAGAGAATGGAATGTTGTAGCATCTTACACCACCATCTTGATCAACCAAAAATCTAGATTAAGGATTTCTTAAATCTTTCTTCTTTTCTAATATGAGTGTTCAATTTTATACATTTCTCTCCATCAACTATTTTCTGTATTTTACAAAGTTTGATAGGTTTTATTTTCATTTTATATAGCTCAAAATATTTTTCAAATTTCTCTTGAGACTTCTTTGATTTATGTGTCATTTATGTGCTTCAGTTTATCTCCAAATATTTGGAATTGTTCAGCTTGCTTTCTTTTATGACTTATAATTTGATTCTATTGAAGTCTGACAGCATGTTTTGTATGATTTCAATTCCTTTAAATTTGTTGATATGTGTTTTATGGCCCAGGATGTGATCTATCTTGGTGGATGTTCCATGTGACTGTGAGAAGATTGTGTATTCTCCTGTATGTGAATAAAGTATCCAATAGTTGTCACTTAGATCAAGTTGATTGATGGTTTGGTGAGGTTCAACTACATCATTGTTGGTTTTCTGGCTATTGGAACTATTATTGACAGAGGGAGTTCTTTTAAAGATTTATTTTTTATTTATTACATAACACCCCCCCTTTCTGCTTGTTCTTGCTGTGTTCATTTTTGCATTATTCTGTGTCTGCTTGTTTCCCCCCACTACAGTGACCCACTGAGTCAGCTCACCATGCAGCAGCCTGCCTGCTCATAGCAGCCTGCCCTGCTCATGGGGTCCTGCCCTGCCCATGGTGGCTTGCCTTGCCATGGCAGCTTGCTCTGCCCATGGCAGCTTGCCTTCTCAAGGCGATCTGCCCACTCAAGGAGGCCCCAGGAACCAAACCTGGGGCCTCCTATGTGGTAAACTGGTGCCCTACTAATTGGGCTACAGCCGGCTCCTGACATAGGGTTCTTGAAGCCTCCAACTATAATAGTGGATTTGCCTATTTCTCCTTGCATTTCTATCCATTTTTATCACATATTTTGATAAGGTTTTGTTAGTTATATTCAAAGTCAAGATTGTTAGGTATTTTTGGAGAATTGAATCTTTTATATTCATGTAGTGCCTCTCTTTATTCCTATATTTCATTGCTCAGAAATCTACTTTGTCTGATATTAATATAGCTATTGCAGCATTCTTCAGATTAGTGCTAGCATGGTATGTCTTTCTCCATAACTATGATTTTAATCTATCTGTCTTCATATTTAAAATTCATTTCTTTATATTTGGAATTGTTTTCCCCATTCTGGGTGTCTTTCATTTAATTGGTATATTTAAACAATTCACATTTAAACTTATTGTTGAAGTAGTTGGATTAATATGTTACATGTGTTTAATTGTTTTGCTGTTCCTTGTCCTTGTCCTTCTTTATTTTTGGTCTACTTCCCATTTCTTGCCTTCTCTTATTTCAATGGTAAATTAACAAGTTTTCATTTACTCTCCTCTATTCTTCTGTTAGTCTGTCAATTACACTTAAAAAATTAGTGGGTTCCCTGGTTTTTGTAATATACATTTACTGTTAATTTCAGTCCACTTTCAATTAGCACTAGAAAATTTCATGGGTAGTGCAGATACTTCATAACAGAGTATTCTCAATTTCTCCCTAGCATTCATTTTAACATTGCTAACATTCATTTCATTTACCATAAGCTATAACAATCCAATATATTTTACTATTATTAAGATGAACAATTTTGTTTTACCTTGTTCTTTCTGAACATTCCTCCTTTCTCTATGTAGATCCAATTTCTAACCTATATAATTTATCTTCTCTCTAATGAACTAATTTTAAGATTTCTTGCAATGCAATTCTACTGTTAGTAAATTCTCTCAATTTTTGTTGGGATTTTATTTCTCCTTTTCTTTAGAAGGAAAATTTACTTGTGTGAATAATTCATTGTTGGTGTTTATTTCTTTCAACATTGAATATTTCTCCCCACACTCTTCTTGTTTGCATGGTTTCTAAAGGGAAGTCCAATGTAATTTTTATCCTTCTTCCTCTATAGGTAAGTTACTTTTTCAACTATATTCTTTACATATTTTTCTTTGTCTATTATTTTCTGCAGTCTGAATAATACATGTCTAGGTATAGATTTTTGGTATTTATTTGACTTGGTGTCCTCTAAGCTTTTAAGATCTGTAGTTTGGTGCCTAATATATTTTGGAAAATGTTCATCCTTCACTAGGTTCAACTATTTTTCTGTTCCTTTCTTTTTACTGTCTTTCTATAATAGTATAACCATTACTCATAATTCATGGGTACTCTATTTTGTCGTTTTCATTCCCTTTTATCTTTGCTTTACAGTTTTGGAAGTTTCTATTGACATTTCTTTAAGCTTTAAGATTCTGTCCTCTTCCATGTTTGTTCTACTGAAGAGCCTATCAATGACATTTTAAATTTTTGTTAAAATATATGTGATTTATAGTATTACTTCTTGATTCTTTTATAGAGTCTTCATTTATCTGCTTTTATTTTCCATCTGATCTTCCATGATGCCTGTTTATGCATTAATATTGCCAGCATACTCAAAATATCAATATTGATTAATTTTAAGATATCTGTCTCTATTTCTGATGCTTACTGTATTTTTTGATACCGTGATTTTATGTGTTAGCATACCTTGTACATATTTATGAAAGATGGACATGATATATTGTGTAAAATTATTGTGGTAAATGGGTATTGTGAGATTTTATGTTTTATTAGCTAGGAGGTAGCCTGTTTATTATTTGCTGTAGTTGTAAGTGTCACATTTCCTCTGGGGTACTTATTTTGGTCTACCCTTTATCTTTGGGTTTCTGAGAGACTCATTCATAAAGGGGGTCTAAACCTTGCAATTCTTTTTAACTGTAATTATATGCTATTATTCAGGAGCCATATTGATGTGGTGGTAAATATTGTTGAGAAAGAAGCAACCTGCAAATCAGTGATGAGTTCTTAGTCTTATAGTGAGCCTGTGTTCTTGGGCTGTGGTTTTTACAAATATTTCTCAGTATCCCCCCTAAGCATTTAGAGGTGCAAGAATTGGGTTGTTTCTTTATCCCAGGATAACTATGACCTGGTGAAAATCCATTTAGGCTAGGCTCTGGTAAAGTAATTTCCCTTGTGTTCAGGCATAAGTTCAGAACAGTCTTCTCTGGCTTACTTTACAAAGTTTACATATCCACTCCCTTCTTGGATGCATGGATGGAATTTTTCTTTGAAATTCACATTGATAATGTGGAGAGACTCCTGGAAATAACATTCATGATTGTGTGGGTGTCCCCTAAGGCTGGGGCTCTAGAAGTTTTACCCTGTCAAGCTACAGAAATTTATCAATTATACTTCAAATATTCTTACCCGATTCTTTCTGTAATGGTGATTTCTGCCAAAGTACATTGTGGTATTCTCTAACTGCTCATGTCTACAGTTTTGGAGACAAAAATTTGTCTTGCAGCCTTAATTCTTTGAAGAATCTAAGAAGAGTTTTTTTTTTTTAATTATCAGCTTTCCAGATTGTTTTCTTATTTAAAGATGATAGTCATGACTTTCAAGACTTTATATGTTGGAATGGAAACTGGTTTATTATAAGCATTTTTAAAACTTTTCAGGTTAGTTTATTCCTCAATAACTGAACTATTTAGCATACTAAAATAAAAAATTTCAATTGCCCTTGGAACTGACCTGTACCATACTAATGGATCTCTGGCCCTGTTTTGATAGCATAAGCAGGAAAGGTTTACAGATGTAGAATGAGTTGAGCCAAATATCAAAGAATAGCTATGGAACAAGAACATTCACTGTAAAATCCTATACAAGAAAGAGGAATTTACTATCATAGTAAATGCACCAAAATAATCAGATGACCAGATATCAGCAAAAAAAAAAAAATTGTAAGTGTAATAAGAAAGAGGAAGATAAGCCATCCAGAGGAGCAAATAAAAAATGCTAATGAGAAACAGGATTTAAAACACAAAAGGGGATGTCAAGGTTGGGGGTGTATGGGAGGAAGTCCACCTGAACATACATAAAAGGCATACATAATTTTCAAATGCTCACAGGGCATGGTCACGGGGTGAAGATTACTCAATAAATGGGGGAACACTGAATTCCCATCTTGGAGAGCTCTGCCATATTTTCCAGAAGAGTAGCAACATCCCTCTGAGTGCAGGCGCAGTTTCTGGCAAAGGAGGATGATCCATTGATGGGCACTTGTTATTGAAGACTAGCCTTATCAGTCTTTGCTCTTGAAACTGAAACAGCATAGTTTTAGGTGGTGCCTAAGAGTTGCCTCTGGAGAACCTCCCTGTTGCTCAAATGTGGCCTCTCTCTAAGCCAGTCTCAGAATATGAATACATTACCTTCCTCCCAGCATGGGACATGACTCCCTGGGATGAGCCTCCCTGGCAATGAGGGATTACTAACAAATGCCAATGGGCAGAATGACAGGAAAAAGACTCTGAATAAAAGGGGGAACTGTTAAAGACAAATGAGTTCATAGGGCTAAGAGACTTCAAAGAGAGTTGGGAGACCAACCCAGAGGTAACACTTATGCACACCCCCAAAGGACCTCCTAGGCTTCCAATATGGATATCACCCCAAATAGAGGGCCTTCTGAGGGCTTTGGAGATAGCCAGGTCCTATATCAGGGCAGATAGCCCCAGAGTTTGGTGCCTTACCTGTGGGTCCTAATTTGCAACCCTTGCTCCTGAGAGTGACAGAGACTGACTGAAATATGTCTTCAATGTTCATGGTCAATTGGTCTCTTCTATTCAAACATATATGATGCCAGAGTTTTAGGTATACTTCCAGGGACCAGGGCCTATGCACTATCCATGTGCCAACTGGGTTTAGAGGCTCTGTGGACCTGCAACTCCTACTCTACAGCTCAATGGACTCAACCAGGACACCTAGTGGTAGGTGATGATTGGCAACATCCTGGGGAGTGGAGAGAGCCTGCAGCTGCAGGCAGATCAACTCTTCTATCATATCCATGGGATATAAGCTCCCCCTCACTTGGTGGTGGAGGGGACATCACCATCCCAGACTCCTCAGGATTGGGGGAAGAACTATGGACAACAATGGGCTAGTTGGTGTGCTGTTATAGACTTGTGAGACATGAAATGGAAGAAATTACAAAATCATGTGGAGCCAGGGTCACTGGACTCTTTGGGGGCAGGGAGAGGGAAGGGCAATTGTAATATGGGGTTTTTTGCGACTTGGGAATTGTCCTAGGTGATGTTGCAATGGAGGATATAGGCCATTTTATATCATCATGTGTCATGCACAACTGTATGGGAGATAGGGTAGTATACAGTCTGAACTGTGATCCATGCTTGATGGCAAAGCCCCCAAATGTGTATATCTATCACAGGTATTGTGCCACACTGATGAAGGATATATATGTGGGAGGTGGTGGG
>PVKH010031497.1:0-12319 GCA_004027955.1 Chaetophractus vellerosus
GGCTTGGCCACTAAGCATGGACCAGAGTTCACATTGTAGACCACACTCTATCCCACACAGTTCTGCATGTTATATGATGATATAAAATGGCTTATATCTGTCACTGCAATGTCACTCAGGATAATTCCTAGGTCCAAAATAGCCCCTGTATTGCAACTGCTTTTCCCTCTCCCTACCCCCAAAATGTACAGTGGCCACTGGCTCCACATAATGTTGTAATTTTTTCCATTTTGTGAATCACAATAAGTCTATAACAGAATACCAGTAAGTCCACTCTAGTCCATAGCTCTTTCCCCAATCCTGAGGAGTCTGGGATGGTGATATCCACTCCACCTCCAAGTGAGAGGGGACTTATATCCCATGGATAAGATGGATGAGATTATATTGCCTGCAGCTGCAGAATCTCTCCATTCCCTGGGATAGCTGTTGTCCATCATCATCTCCCCACTAGGTTTCCTTGGTGAGTCCATTGATTTGTTGAGTAGGAGTTGCAGCTCTACCAAGCTTTGGGACCAAGCTGGCACATGGACAGCCCATAGACTCCACCACCTAGAAGAACACCTAAAACTCTGGCATCATATATAGGTTTGAATAGAAGAGACAGATGGACCATGTGCAAGGAAGACATATTCACATCAGACTCTGTCACTCTCAGGAGCAAGGATCCCAAATTAGGGCCCACTGATAAGCCACAAAACTCTGGGGCTATTTACCCTGATATAGGATCTGGATGCCTCCAGAGCCCTCAGCAGCCCCTCTGTTTGGGGTGATATCTGCATTGGAAGCCTATGAGGGCCTACTGAGGTGTGCATAAGTGTTACCGGTGGAATGACCTCCTGACTCACTTTGAAGTCTCTTAGCCCTATGAATTCATTTGTCTTTACATCTCCCCCTTTTATTGGAAGTCTTTTTCCAGTCATATTGCCAGTTGGCCCCTGGTAGTAATCCCTCTTTGCCAGGGAGACTTATCCATGGGAGTCATGCCCCATGCTGGGAGAAAGGAAATGCGTTCATATGCTGTTTGGCTTAGAAACAGGCCACATTTGAGCAACAAGGATGCTCTCAAGTGGCAACTCTTAGGCACCCCATAACAATAGGCTGTTTCAATTTCAAGAACAGAGATTCATAAGGCTACTCATCAATAACAAAGGCCCGTCAATGGGTCATCCTCCTTTGCCAGACACTGCCCCTGCACTTGGGGGGCTGCTGCTACTCCCATGGAGAATATGGCAGAGCTCTCCAGGATGGTAATTCAGTATTCTCTCATTTGTTGAGTGATTCTCTACCCCATTACCATGCCCTGTGATCATTAGAACAATTATATATACCTTTTATGTATGTTCACATGAACTTCCTCCCATGCAACCCCAACCCTGATACCCCCTCAAATGATCATCTCCCTTCCCTGTTGTAACCTTTCTGTGATCCAAATCTTCTTCAAAGGTGAAACCAAAACAATAGCCAAATACAATTAGTAGTAAAATGAAATAATAATGATATTTTAAATGTAAGTTAAAATTTCTGAAAGTTTAAAAAATTAAAAAATAAAACTAAAACTAAAAAAATAATAATATTAAAGGATTGGGTTATTCAAAAAAAGTGAAAAATTAAAAATAAATAAATATATTTTTTTCCATTTTGCCTTGTGTTGGTCCAATATCTAGTGTCCAGTCTGTTCCATGGCACCTTCCCCTTCTCACTCCCCAGTGGCTCAATATTTTTCATTTAATTTTCAAAGAAGTTTTAGGTCTCAGCAAATTCACACAGAATACAAGACACTCCTATATACCCAACCTACTCCCTCATCCTCCATCCCACACCAAAACCATTTTGTATGTGGATGGCAGCACCATTATAACTGATATAGAGATAGTTAACCACAGGTATCATGTATTGTCATTGGTCTACATCATGGTCCACATTTTAGATCATACAAATTTATAATTTTTTTAAATAATCAATGCCTTTTATTTATTTATTTATTTTAATTAATTAATTGTAACTTTTTAAAGATACAGCAATTAAATAAATGCTACAAAAATATTTTAGGGGTACCTATATGCCCCACTACCCACACCTCCCACAAGCTCCCACATATTCATTTTTCTTTACTGTGACACATCAACTGCAATAGATATACACATTTTGGTGCTTTGCCACTAAGCATGGACCATAGTTCACATTGTACACCACCCTCTCTCCCACACAGTTCTGCTTTTTATATGATGATATAGAATGGCCAATATCTGTCATTGCAATGTCACTCAGGATAATTCCCAAGTCCTGAAAAAGACCTTGTATTAAAACTGATTTTCCTCTCCCTGCCCCCAAAATGCCCAGTGGCCATTGGTTCCACATAATGTTGTAATTTCTTCCATTGCATGGATCACAATAAGTCTATAACAGATTCCAGTGCGTCCACTCTAGTCCATAGCTCTTCCCCCAATCCTGAGAAGTCTGGGATGGTGATGTCCACTCCACCTCCAAGTGAGAGGAGGCTTATGTCCCATGGATAAGATGGATGAGATTATCCTGCCTGCAGCTGAAGACTCTCTCCATTCCTTGGGATAGTCATTGTTCATCATCATCTCCCCACTAGGTGTCCTGGGTGAGTCCATTGAGTTGTAGCTTTGGAGTTGCAGCTCCAAAGAGCTTTTGGATCCAGCTGGCACATGGACAGCCCATAGGCTACACTCTCTGGAAGTACACCCAAAACTCTGGAATCACATATAGGTTTCATTTGAAGAGACAGACAGACCATGTGCAGGGAAGACATATTTCAGTCAAACTCTGTCACTCTCAGGAGCAAGGATTCCAAATTAGGGTCCACTGATAAGGCAAAAAACTCTGGGGCTCTCTGCACCTATTAGGACCTGGATGTCTCCAGAGCCCTCAGGACCCTCTGTTTGGGGTGATATCTGCATTGGAAGCCTATGCGGTCCTACTGAGAGGTGCATAAGTGTTACCTCTGGGATCACTTGCTGACTCACTTTGAAATCTTTTTAACCCTATGAACTCATTTGTCTTTACCATTTCCCCCTTTTACTCAAAGTATTTTTTCAGTCATATTGCCCATTGGCACTTGTTAGCAATCCCTCATTGGGAGGGAGGCTCATCCGCGGGTGTCATATGCCACACACAGAGGAAGGAAATGCATTCATATGCTGAGTTTGGCTTAGAAAGAGGCCACATTTGAGCAACAAGGAGGCTCTCAAGAGGCAACTCAGGCACCACATTACAGCAGGCTATTTCAACTTCAAGAGCAAAGAATCATAAGACTAGTCAACAGTAACAAGGGCCCATCAATGGATCATCCTCCCTTGCCAGACACTGCCCTTGCACTTGGGGGAGTGTTGCTATCCTCGTGGAGAATATCCAGAGTTTTCCAGGATGGGAATTCAGTATTCTCTCATTTATTGAGTAATTCTCCACCCCATGACCATGCCCCATGAGCATTTGAACAATTTTATATACCTTTTACATATGTTCAGGTGGACTTCCTCCCATGCACCCCCAACCCTGACAACTCCCACCAATGATCCTCTCCTGTCCCTCTTGTAACCCTGTGGTGACCCAAAGCTTCTTCAAAGGTGAAGTCATAACAATAGCCAAATTCAATTAATAGGAATATGAGAAAATAATGATATTTAAATGTAAGAGTTAAAATATATGAAAACTTAAAAAATAAAAAATAAAATAATAAAATAATATTAAAGGATTTGTTTTCCCAAAAACATGAAAAATTTTAAAAATGAAAATAATTTTTTTTCATTTTGCTTTTTGTCAGCACAATATCTGGTTTCCATTCTGTTCCATGGCACCTTCACCTTCTCATCCCCAGTGTCCCACAATTTTTCATTTAATTTTCAAAGAAGTTTTACATCACACACAGAATAGAACATGCTCTCATATACTCAACCTCCTCTCCCATTCCCCACCCCACACCAAAATCTTTTTTATGTGGATGGCAGTACCATCATAACTGATATACATATAGTGAAACAGCTACCAAAAATTGTCATTGGTCTGGAGCATGGTCCACATTTTATATCATACACTTTCATAAATTTAATATCATTCTCCCTGTCCTGTGTCCATCAATGCAAGGCAATGGAAAGCTTTTCAAGTGACCACTAAATGCCTCCTGTTCGATCCACACTTTTCCTCCCTCCCCCTACCCCCAGGGCACACAACAACCTCCTGACTTGGCTCTTTGGTGACAGGGTTCATAGTTACATGCAACAAAGTGTCTATGCCCACTCTTTCATCCCCCACTGGGAACTGACTCTGCTCCCAAATGTCACCCACCTGTCTATTTCTGAGTGAGTTGGTCCTTCAATAATAGGAAGTCCATCCTCTTCCCTCTCATTGTGTGCATCTCCACCCACTGATACAACACATTATGACAGAATGAACACTCCCACACTCCCCAGAAGCCCACTCCAAATATGACCCCCAAAATGCCCCCCGACCAACACACCAAAGCTGTGACACTTCCTTGTCACCTCGACATAAGAGCATTCCCACATCTGCACTCACAACCCCACACCAAGTCCCAAGTGTTGACCCGGTCCCTCTTCAACCCCCTCCTGAGCATCCCCAGCACTCCAACCTACCCTTCCCAATCCACCCACCCACAAACCCTGCACCACCAAACCCAACAAAATCACCACACACCTGTCCCATCCCTGCAAAATGCAACCACACCCCATCACCTCACCACAGATTATGTCCCTATGGATGATATCCCTCAACTTTATATTCTCTTTCTCTTTCTTGTAAACCTATCCTTCAGACCCTAGTTCTCAGGGACTGATCAATTTTCTTATTTCAATAAGGTCATGAACTGTTCATCCTTAAATGCCTGGCTTGCTTACCTCAACATAAGGTCTTCAACATTCATCCGTGTTATCCCGTTTATTAGCAATTTTTACTTCTTATCGCAAAGTAATATTCCATTGTATGTATGTACCATATTTTGCATGTCCATTCATCTGTTGATGGGCACATGGGTTGATTCCAACTTTTGGCAATAGTGAATAATGCCACTATGAATATTGGCATGCATATATCTGTTCGTGTCTTTGCTTTCAGTTCTTCTGGGTATATACCAAGCAGTGGAATCCCTGGATCATATGGAAGATCTATAGTTAGGTTTTGAAGGATTGCCCAAATGTCCTCCACAGTGGCTGGACCATTTCACAATCACACGAGCAGTGGATGAAGAATCCCATTCCTCCACAATATGTTCAATACAAATATTCTGCTGTTTTCATAATAGCCACCATTCTAATGGGTGTAAGATGGTATCTCATTGTAGTTTTGATTTGCACTTCCCTAATAGGTACAGATGTTGAGCATTTTTTCATGTGCTTTTTAGCCATTTGTATTTCTTTTGGACAGGTGTCTTTTCAGGTCACTTGCCCATTTTTTAAATGGGTTGTTAATCTTTTTATTTTTGAGGTGTAGGATTTCTTATTATATCCAGAATATTAGGCTCCTATCAGATATATGGTTTCCACATATTTTCTCCCAATGGGTAAGATGCCTTTTTTGCTTTTCTTGTAACGTCCTTTGAGTGCAAAAGATTTTAATTTTGAGGAGATCCCATTTATCTGGTTTTCCTTTTGCTGCTCGTGCTTTGGGTGTGAAATCCATGAAACCATTTCCTATTACAAGGTCCTGTAGATGCTTCCCTACATTATCCTCCAAGGCTTTTCTGGTCTTGGCTCTTATATGTAAATCTCTGCTCAATCTTGAGTTAATTTTCATATAGGGTGTGAGATGGTGTTCCTCTCTCATTCTTTTGGATATGGATATCCAGTTCTCCATGCACCACTTGTTGAAGAGGCCATTCTCTCTCATCTGAGTGGGCTTGGTGGCCTTGTCAAATATCAGATGACTGTATATGCAAGGATTTATGCCAGAACTCTCAATTCGGTTCCATTGGTCAGTGTGTCTATCCTTGTGCCAATACCATGTGGTTTTCACCACTGTAGCTTTGTAGTATGTTTTAAAGTCAGGTAGTGTGATACCTCCAATTTCATTTTTCTTTTTCAATATGTCTTTGGTGATTTAGGGCCTCTTACCTTTCAAAATAAATTTTGAAGTTCATTTTTCCAATTCCATAAAAATACAGTGTTGATTTTCATTGGGATTGCATTTAATCTGTACATTAGTTTGGGTATGATAGACATCTTGAAGATGTTTAGTCTTCCTATCCATGAACAGGGAGTAATCTTCCATTTATTTAAGTCTTCTTTGATTTCCTTTAACATTGTTGCCTTGTTTTCTGCATATAAATCCTTTCTATCCTTAGTTAAATTTATTCCTAGGTATTGGATTCTTTTTTGTTTCTATTGTAAATGGTATTCATTACTTGATTTCCTCCTCAGATTGCTCATTATACATGTACATAAATGCTACTCATTTTTGAGCCTTGGTCTTATAACCTGTGATGTCACTGAAATCCTTTTTAAGATTTAGAAGATTTTTTGTAGATTTCTCAAGGCTTTCTACGTATAGGATCATGTCATCTGCAAATAATGACATTTTTCTTTCTTCTTTTCTGATTTGGATGACTTTAATATCTTTTTCTTGCCTCAGTGCTCAAGCAAATACTTCTAAGACAATGTTAAATAAAAGTGGTATAGTGGGCATCCCTGTCTTGTTCTCGATCTCAGAGGGAAGGCTTTTATGATTTCACCATTGAAAATGATGTTAGCTTTGGGATTTTCATATATACCCTTTATCATGCTCAGACAGTTTCCTTCTCTTCCAATCTTTTGCAGTGTTTTTATCAGGTAAGGATACTGTATTTTGTCTAATGGCTTTTCTGCATCTATAGAGATGATCATATGATTTTTTTTCTTTCAATCTGTTTAAATGGTGTATTACTTTGACTGATTTTCTTATGTTGAACCATCCCTGTATACCCGGGATGAAACCCACCTGGACATGGTGTATAATGCCTTTGATATGTTGTTGAATGCGATTAGCAAGTATTTTGTTGAGGATTTTTGCCTCAAGGTTCATTAGAGAGATTGGTCTCTAATTTTCCTTTCTTGTGGTATCTTTTTTCAGTTTTGGTATTATGGTACTTTTGGCATCATAGAATGAGTTAGGCAATGTTCTTTCTACTTCTTTTTATTAGAAGAGCTTAAGGAGAATTGGTGTAGCTCTTTCTGGAATGTTTGGTAGAGTTCAGTTGTGAAGTCATCTGGTCCTGGGCTCTTCTTAGGTGGGAGGTTTTTTATTACTAATTCTATCTCTTGTAATTGGACTGTTGAGTTCATCTATTTCTTCTTTTGTAACTGTAGGCTGCTTGTAAGTTTCTAGTACTTTGTGCGTTTCCTCTAAATTATCATTATTGTTGGCATATAATTTTTCAAAGTATCCTCTTACAACACTCTTTATTTCAGTGGTGTCAGTAGTGATATCCCCTTCTTAATTCCTTATTTTGTGTATTTGCATCCACTCTTTCTTTACTAGTTTGGCTAAGGGTTGTTAATTTTTTTGATCTTTGAAAAGAACCAGGTTTTGGTTTTGTTTATTTTTTCTAGTGCTTTCCTATTTTCTATTTCATTTATTTCAGCTCTAATGTGTGTTATTTCTTTCTTTCTGCTTCTTTGTTTTTTTTTGTTGTTGTTTTTCCAATTCTTCCAGGTTTGCAGTTAATACTTCAAGTTTAGCTCTTTCTTATTTTTTAATGTATACATTTATGGCTATGAATTTCACTCTCACTACCACTTTGGCTGCATCCCATAGGTTTTTGTATGTTGTGTTGTGATTGTCATTCGGTTTGAGGTAGTTACTGATTTCTTTTGAGATTTTCTCCTTGACCCACTGCTTGTCCAAGAATGTGTCATTTAGCTTCCATATCTTTATGCCTAATCTAGTTCTCTGGCCCTTAGTGATTTCCAATTTTGTTATATTGTGGTCACAGAAATTATGTTGTATAATCTCAATTATTCTGAACTCACTGAGAGTTGTTCTGTGGCCTAGCATGTGGTCTATCTTGGATCATGACCCATGTGCATTCAAGATGAGTGTGTATCCCACTTTATTTGTGAGTAGCATTCTGTATATGTCTATTAGGTCCAGGTCCTCTAATGTATTATTCAGAGTCTTTGTTTCTTGCTGATTCTCTGTATAAATGTTCTACCTAATGTTGATAATCATGTATTAAAATCCCCCACTATAATTATAGAGCCATTTATTTCTCCACTTCATTTTCCAAGTGTTTGCCTCATGTATTTTGAGGCACCCTGATTAGGTGCATAAATGGTTATGATTGTTATGTCTTCTTGGAAGATTACCCATTTTATAATACATAGTGTCCATCTTGTCTCTTATGATTGTTTTGCATTTAAAGTCTATTTTGTCTGATATTAGGATAGCTACTCCTGCCCATTTTGATTATTGTTTTCTTATAAAATTGTTTTCTGGCCATTCACTTTCAGTCTCCTTGAATCCCTGGGTCTAAGGTGAGTTTTTTGCAGACAATATATAGATGGGCCATATTTCCTTATCCATTCTGCCAATCTGTGTCTCTTGACTGGTGAGTTTAATCCATTAGCATTCAGTGTTATTACTTTCAATGAATTTCTTACATCCACCAAATTTTCTTTGGGCTTATGTATGTCCTATTTTGTTTTTATTTCTCTTTTTGTCTTTTTAGTTGTTCTTACACTCTCCTCCAACTCTCTCTCTCTCCTGTTTTATTCCTTTCAACCTGTAGAGCTTCCTTTAGTATTTCTTGAAGTGCAGGTTTCTTATTGGCATACTCTCTTAATTTCTGTTTATCTGTGAATATTTTGAACTCTCCATCATTTTTGAATGCCAGCTTTGCAGGATAGAGAATTCTTGGCTTGAAGGTTTTTCTTTTAGTACCCTTACTATGTCATACCAGTGTCTTCTTGCCTCCATGGTTTCAGCTAAGAAATCTGCACTTAATCTTATTGTGCTTCCATTGTATGTGATGATTCTCTTTTCTCTTGCTGCCTTGATTATTTTCTATTTTTGCTGAGCATTGGACACTTTGACTAGTATATGACTCAGAGTTGGCCTGTTGGGATTTATACTATTTGGGGTGTGCTGTGCTTCCTGGATATGTACATCCATCTGCTGCAATAGGGTTGGGAGGTTTTCCACCATTATTTCCTTCAAAACTCCTTCAGTTCCCTTTCCCTTATCTTCTCCTTCTGGGATGCCTAAAATGTGTGTTTGTGCATTTTGTGTTTTCATTTAAATCCCTGCCACTGCTGGATTTTTTCTATCTTTACTATCTGTTTACTATCTGTTTGATTTCAGGTGTACCATCTTCCACATCACTAATTTTTCTTCTGCCTCTTCAAAATTGCTGTTATGTGAATCCATCATCTTTTTGATTTCTTGAATTGTGCTATTCATCACCATCATGTCTGTTATCTTTTTAATGTATGTTTACAATTTATTCAGTATGTTCTCCCAGTGTCTTCTTAATATCCTTAATCTCTTCCTTCACTTCATTAAATTGGTCCATGATATTTGTTTGGACACCTTTGATTAGTTATTTGATGTTCTGCATCTCTACCTGAGTTTTAGTTTGTTCATTGGAATGGTCTATGCCTTCCTCTTTCTCAGTATGGCTTTTTGACATACCCACCAAATCCACTTAATTGGGAAATAACAGTCTCTTTAACACATGCTGCTGGAATAAGAGAATATCAAAAGGCAAAAAATCAAAAGCGTTCCCTGTCTCACACTACATACAGAAATGTGAACTCAAAATGCTTCAAACCACACCTAAATAAAAGAACCAGGATAATTAACCCACTAGTAGAAAAGGTAGAGAAACATGTTCAGGACACTGTGTTAGGAAATGGTCTTAGATTTCCAACCAAAACACAAGCAACCAAAGAAATAATAGATAAATGGACCAATATGAATATTAAAAACTCCTTTTGTGAATCAAAGGACATTATCATGAAAATAAAAAGAAAACCTACCCAATGGGAGAATATATTTGGAAATCATAGATCTGAAAAGAGGTTAATATCCAGAATATATAAAGAAATCCTACAATTCAGCAATAAAAAGACAAGAATCTAACTTAAAAATGTGCAAAATACCTGAAGAGACATTTTGTTAAAGAAGATATAAAAATTGTACAAAAAGCACATGAAAAAGATCCTCAACATCTTTATGTATGAGGGAAATGCAAATCAATACCACAGTGAGATAGCATTCCACACCCAGTAAAAGTGCAACTTTAAAAAATTGGAAAATTGCAAGTGTTGGTGAGAAGTTGTGGAGAAGTAAGAACACTCATTTCTTGCTGGTGGGAATGTAAATTGGTGCAGCTGCTGTGGATGATAGTTTGGCATTTACTCAGGAATTTAAGCATAAAATTAGCATAAGATCCTCCAATCTCACTTCCAGATATATACCAAAACAATTTGAAAGCAGGACTCACGCAGATATTTACAAACCAATGTTCATAGCAGCATTATTCATGATTGCCAAGACATAGAAGCAACCCAAGTGTACATCAACCAATGAATGGAGAGGTATCATGTAGTATACTCATGAAATGGAATATTATGCAGACATAAAAAAAGAAATGGAATTCTGATACATTTGACAACATGGATTCATCTTGAAGAATTCATGTTGAGTAAAATAATTAGACACAAAAGTACAAATATTGTATGACCTCATTGTTAGGATATAATTAGAATAAGCAAACTGGTAGAGTCAGAATCTAGAATATAGTCTACCAGAGGCCAGGGTGGGAATAGGTAATAGTGAGTTAATGCTTAAATTGTACAGTGTTTTTTAGGGATGATGATAAGATTTTGGTAATGGATGGTGATGATGGTAGCAGAACATTTTGTAATTAACAGCACTCAACTATGTATATGAATATTGGTAACAGGAGAAATTTTAGGTTGTTTTTCTGCTGATAGAATAAAAATTTTAAAAAGAACATAGGACTGTATAACACAAACTGAGAAATCTATTGTAAATTATGGAATATTCTCAATAGTACAATTAAAAGTGTTCTTTCATGAATTGTTAAAAATGTATAAGGTGTTAGTAATGAGTGGTACATGGAAACTATATTTTATGCATGATTTTTCTGTAAAAATCCAACTTCTCTAGTTAAAAAATCAATTTGTGAGTGATGTGTTGGTTTATTTATTGACTTTCAATTCTTTTCAAATAGTCTATTTGTCTATTTTTATGCTGATACCACAACTGTTTTGGTTACTGTATCTTTGCAATACAATTTGAGGTTGGGGAGTGTAAATTCAACTTTGTTCTTTTTAAAAAAAATTTTGTGTATTTGGGCCACCTTGAAATTCGACATGAATTTGGAGATTGCACTTTCCATTTTTGCAGAAATAGGTGCTGAAATTTGGTAGGCATTTCATTGACTCTATAGATCACTTTGTGTAATATTCACATCTTGGCATATTAACTCTTCCAGCCCATAAACATGCAATATCTTGCTACTTATGTAGGTCTTATTTAATGTCTTTCATCAGTGGTTTTTTCCCATTTTTAATTTTTTTAGTTTTTATTTTATTAAAAAGATACTTAGATTACATAAATGTTTTGCAAAAAACATAGGGATTCCCATATGCCCCTCCCAAAACCTCCCACATGAACATCCTTCATTAGTGTGGCACATTAATTGCAATTGATAAGCACATCTTGGGGATTTGCTATTAAGCATGGGCCATAGTTCACATTGTAGACCACACTCCCTGACACACATTTCTGCATTATATGATGATATAAAATGGCCTATATCTGTCATTGCAATGTCAATCAGGATAATTCCCAAGTCCTGAAAAATCCCCTGTATTACAAATGCTTTTCCTTCTCTCTGACCCCAGAGCCTCCAGTGGCCACTTGCTCCACATCAATGTTGTAATTTCTCCCATTGCTTGAATCACAATATGTCTATAGTAGAATACCAGTAAGTCCACTCTAGTCCATAGCTCTTCCCCCATCCTGAGGAGTCTGGGATGGTGATGTCCACTCCACCTCCAATTGAGATGGGGCTTATATCCCATGGGGAGAATGGATGGTCACTTTACAATGTAAAAGTCTTTTATATCTTTGGTTAAACTTATTCTTATGTATTTTATTCCTTTGATGATATTGTAAATAGAATTTTCTTAATTTCCCCTTTTGAGATTTTACACACCTATTTTGCTGAACTCATTTATTAACTTTAATAATTTCCTTATAGATTTCTTTAATTTTTCTATATATATATAAAATCATGTAATGTGTAAATATAGTTTTACTTCTTCCTTTCCAAATT
>PVKH010031498.1:0-12317 GCA_004027955.1 Chaetophractus vellerosus
TAACCATGGGCCATCAAGTTACCATGAGACCTGAGTTGCCTATCATGAGCTGGGTATTGTCTGACCCACCAAACCATAAAGTTGGGCGTGCACAGCAGCGCTCCATAATAAAGCGGAAGTGGTATATATGACATAGAGCTCAAGCAGGTCCTGAAGGCACAAGTTACACGAGGAAGTAGCCCAAATGCCCATGGTCACCACCCCTGCCACGTTACCTTCTGTTTCCCAGCCCACAGCTTTGGCCTCTTGGGGAGTCCCTTACAATCAGTTGACTGAGGAAGAGAAAACTCGGGCCTGGTTTACAGATGGTTCTGCACGATATACAGGTACCACCTGCAAGTGGACAGCTGCAGCAATGCAGCTCCTTTCTGGGACATCCCTGAAGGACAGTGGTGAGGGCAAATCCTCCCAGTGGGCAGAACTTAGAGCAATGTACCTCATTGTTCATTTTGCCTGGAAGGAGAAAAGGCCAGAGGTGCATTTGTACACTGATCCATGGGCTGTTGCCAATGGTTTGACTAGATGGTCAGGGACTTGGAAGGAACATGATTGGAAAATTGGTGACAAGGAGGTCTGAGGAAGAGGTATGTGGATAGATTTTTCTAAGTGGGCAAAAAACATGAAAATATTTGTGTCCCACATGAATGCTCACTAGAGGGTGACTTCGGCAAAGGAAGATTTTAATAATCAAGTGGATAAGAAGACTCGCTCTATGGCTAATGCTCAGCCTCTTCCCCCAGCCACTCCTGTCATTGCCCAATGGGCTCATGAACAAAGTGGCCATGGAGGTAGGGATGGAGGTTATACATGGACTTCCCCTCACCAAGGCCAACCTGGCTACAGCCACTGCTGAGTGCCCAATCTGCCAGCAGCAGAGACCCACACTCAGCCCCTGATATGGCACCATTTTCCGAGGTGACCAGCCTGCCATGTGGTGACAGGTTGACTACATTGGACCACTTCCATCATGGAAAGGGCAGCAATTTGTTCTAACTGGAACTGACATGCTCCAGATAAGGGTTTGCCTTTCCTGCATGCAATGCTTCTGCCAAGATTACCATCTGTGGACTTAACAGTATGCCTTATCCACCACCGTGGTCTTCCACACAGCGCTGATTCTTATCAAGAATGCACTTCACAGCAAATGCTGTGAGGGAATGGGCACATGCCCACTGGATTCACTGGTCTCACCATGTTCCCATCACCCTGAAGCAGCTGGATTGAGAGAACGGTGGAATGGCCTTTTGAAGACTCGATTACGGCACCAACCAGGTGGCAATACCTTGCAGGGCTGGGGCAATGTTCTCCAGGAGGCTGTGTATGCTCTAAATCAGCATCCTCTCTATGGTCCTGCTTCTCCCATAACCAGGATTCATGGGTCCAGGAATCAAGGGGTGGAAATGGGAGTGGCACATCTCAGTGTTACCCCTAGTGACCCACTAGGAAAAGTTTTGCTTCCTGTCCCTGCAACCTTAAGTTCTGCTGGTCTACAGGTTTTAGTCCCAAAAGGAGGAGTGCTGCCACCAGGGAACACAACAATGATTCCACTGAACTGGAAGTTAAGACTGCCACCTGGCCACTGTGGGCTCCTCGTGCCTCTGAACCAACAAGCAAAGAAGGGAATTACTGTACTGGCTGGATGATTGATCCTGACTATCCAGGGGAAATGGTGCTGTACCTACACCATACCATGGGGTAAAGAAGAGTTTGCCTGGAATGCAGGAGAACCCCTAGGGCATCTGCTAATACTGCCATGTCCTGGGATTAACGTCAATGGAAAATTGCAATAACCCAATCCAAGCAGGACAAACAATGGCCCAGAAACCTCAGGAATGCAGGCTTGGATCACCCCACCAGGCAAAGAACCACGACCAGCTGAGGTTGCTTGCTGGGGATAAAGGGAATATGGAATGGGTAGTGGAAGAAGGTAGTGATAAATACAAACTTCAGCCATGCAACCAGTTAAGAAATGAGGACTGTAATGGTCATGAATATTTCTTCTTTGTTTTGTTATGAGTATGTTTGTATGTGTACATAAAGCAAGTATCTTTATTTTCTTCTCCATCATGACATAAGTTGTATTAACTTCAATTTGCAGTATTTCAGTTATAGGATATCAACTTTAAGGGTGACTGTTACTCCAGGACTTGTCCATTCCTGGGAAAGATGGTGCCTGTCTGGATGTATGCAGGACAGCTGAGTACTGTTAGGTAGAACTATGAACACCATCATTTTACCCAGAGATGAAGTATGTGTGACGGTTCAGTTCATGTTAAGCTAGCACTGGAGTGACTGTTACCATGCGGGTGTTTTGTGGATTTCAATCATCAGTAAGTTGACTGCATCCATGGCTGATTGCATCTTCAATCAATTGAGGAGATGGCCTTCAGCCATGAGCAACATTTCATCCAAGCAATTGAAGGCCTCACAGGGAGACCTGGTGATTTCAGCAGTCAGAAGAGAGAATTTCCATCTCTACTTCAGCCAGCCAGCTTCTCCTGGGGAACTCATTGAAAACCTTCATCCTGGTTCCCAGATGCACCCTGCTCTATGGAATTCGGACTTGCCAATCTCCGTGGTTGCATGAGACAATTCCTGTAATAAATCTCCTAATATTTACATAATATATATATTTACACACGTACAGTTGTATGTATCTCCTGTCAGTTCTGTTTTCCTGGAGAACCCTGACTACAACACTGCGCTCCTGCTAGAAGCTGCAGTGACATCTGTACCTCCCTGGGAGTAGGAGACAATGTCCTTCCAATGACCTTCAAGGCCTGCACGATCTGAGCCATGGCAAGTTCTCTGGCCTCGCCTCCCACCACTGGGTCCTCCACTGCACTGCTGCTCACTGGCCTGCTCCCTGTCTCCTCACCCTGGCTCCAGGTCCTGCGCTCTGACTGCCAAAATCCTTTCTCCTCAGGTATTTCCGTGGCTGCACTTCAAACCCCCTTCTGGACACTGCTCCTAGCACCTGGTCACGCCATGTGTGCTATCGTTTGTTTCATTTCTGTTATTTGTCTCCATGGCATTGATCACATGGCTTGTTCGTTGTGCATGTGGTCTCCCTCTGCCAGGTGCCAGCAGAGGCAGGTCCTTCACCTAGGGTCCTCACTGCTGCTTCCAAGTGCCCAGACGACCAGTTAGCACAGGTGTCCACTGAATAGGTGGACAGTGTTCACCCCCTCACCCTACCTAGCCCAGGGAAGGACGTGCATGTGCACACAGCGACAGTCTTCCTGCGTCCTCCCTGAGTGAGCCCTGACTAGTCTCCAGCCACGGCGGCTTGTCCAGGTGTCCGCCCCTTCTTGATTTTGTTTCTCCATTTTGGTTTTGCCTCTCTCCTTTGCTTTAGCAATATGTACGGCGGTCCAGGTGACAGTGTGTGGTTAAATGTAGCTGCATCCCTGCCGGGCTGTACGCTGGCCTTCCGCTTACACCCCATCAATGGGGAGATCCACGTCTAAGGTCAGGAGAATGGTGGCTTTCAATTTATCCTGTTTTCTCCTCACCACTTAAAACTCAAGGAATCAGAGATAAAATATTTTAACTAAAAGCTCTAAAGATCCTTGTAGATTTGGTGGTTTGTTTAATAAAAAAGTATAAAAAGGCAAGAGGCCTGACTGCTCTTACTGCCCCAGCACTGCCAGGAAAATCTGCGTACCCCCAGGCAAGCCAGGAACCTCTCCAGGCATCGGTTTCCTCCTCTATCAAAACAAGAGCCACAAGCGAAAAAGGATGTTGAACTAGATAATCTCCAATTTCCTTTTAGTTGTGAAATTCTAACACTATTTAAATATTAATATATTGTCTTAAATTGTCCAACTGTTCTAGCTAATGAAGACACGGTTGCATTGTTCTCCCTGTATTCTCTGTGGAGTGCTTCGAACAATTAAGAGTTTCTGTGCTATTGAATTTTATGACTTGTGACAGTTTGATTTTAGTTGAGAGCTAGATCCTAGGTCAGACACCTTGGTCTAATTTAAACTTGTTAATGGTTAAAGCTTATTTATGGCACTGAATAAATGATGGAGTAACAACACATTTGAAAATATCTGCCTAAGAGACAAGAGTCATTGCATTAATTTGCATTTTTCTTTCTAAAATTTAGATAAATGTAAGTATTTATGGAAAAGAACAAATGTTGTTGGTTGGCTCTAAGACCTGTCTTCTGTACAAAGTACTGGGTGTTTATCCTTCATGTTATCTTGGGCTGAGCTCTTTTCAAAGAGTTGTAAGGTGGTTTCCGTGGCAGATAAGAAAGCAATATTGATTCAAGTAGATTTTCTACATTATATCCTGGTAGTTTGCAAAAAGAAACAAAAACAAAAACAAAAACAGCTAAAATCAAGCCAAATTCTAAAATTGTGACAGGCTGTAAAGAAAATTAGTGATTACTTTTAATTCAGTTTTACAACAGTATTTGTTTTAGAATGGAATAATTTTCCTTTAAAATGTAAACAAGAAACAGAACAAAACAGAAATCTTACCAGTGGAGGAATTTGACAGGGGTTTGGTGAAGCAAATATCTTTGGCCAGGCAGTATATAATGAAAATACCTGACGTGATTTTATAAGTTAAAAAAAAGTCAAAAAAGCTGAATGCTTAATCCACTCTCTTCCTGAAGTCTCAATATATTTCCCTCAGTTGCAATAAAAATGTATCTCTTCGTGTCTGGTGTACTGAAAGGAGCTGGGTCTCATTCTGACCACAGCATATGGGGGAAGCCCTGGCTGCGGGCGTGGCCGGAGCCCCGGGACACACGGTCTCGCAGCTTCTTCAGCACAAGATGCCACAAACGCCTCCCCTGGTGCGGTGGCTCCAGCGCTGAGGTCCTCCACGGAAAGCAACCAGGATGGGAATCGACACCCAACACGTGCATTTATCCATGGTTGGCGGCCTGCAAATTTCACTTCTTTTTACTCCCCATTCTCCTCTCAATTTAGTCTTGGGGAAAATAGACTCAGACTCTAGAGACCTCTTACTCTCTTTGCTTCTATCTTTACGCACTTGCAAAATTTATTACTTTAAAATTGGCGTATTTAACAACAAGCTCTTATGTTAAAAAAGAAAATGAAAGACTGAATCCACGAAGCTGTTCATACGGATGGGAACAGGGGATGGGAGGTAGTTTGGTCAGGGTGTTAGGATGTTGATGATTATGGTTCCTTTCTACTTAAATATCTTGCATTTGAAGTAAACACATGTCGATCCGGATCATCCAGCAGGATGGCTAGAAAAGGCAACCTATAAATAAGTACAAAGTGACAGGAGACTGGGATGCTCCAGTGCTAAAGAGCTGAGAGTGGGGTCCCCTGAGTGCAAAGACCTGCGAGGCTATGGAACTGACTAGGCCAGTCTCCATAAAAGAGAAGGGTTTGGGACAGATTTTTTAAAGTAAGGGAAGGATATTATTTTGTGGCAAAGAAGAGTAAAGAGAAGTCAAGTGTCATGGCAAGAAATTTCCCATGGTCTTTACTGGCCTGGCATCTTACAAATGAATTCCCACCTTAAAAAATGGGAAAAATAGAACAAAAGTTCACAGTAGGATCATTTGACTAGATTTATTTTGGAAAAATGTCTTTGTCTTCATTGACTTTAGCTCACTATTAAGTCACAGTCTTTTGTTCATAAAATGCTTCATTTCCTTCAGTGTCACTTACATGTCATTTCTCATATTTAATGCTACCTTTGTAAGAAGAGCAATTGCTGGCTATCAGATGAATCTGGCAGTCCCCCCAGGCACAACAGACTTTCATGAGGATAGGGGGAATACTGAATGATTCACTGATATTAGAAATAGTATGTGTTAATTAACGTATTTCCTTTGAGATTAACTCCATGGTGGCAAATGCAAACTAGTAGTTATCCCTCAAATATTCCCCCCACCCTCAAAAGGAACAGGCTTTTACCTCATGAAAATTGTGAGATAAGGCAATAGTTTCCTTAGCAACGGTCAATTCCTATCTATTGCCCGTCAGTTGTGCTCCCAGCGCAGCACTCCCTGTTCCAACAGCCTGCAGGGCCGACACCTCTTCTCTCCTCCATCAAAATGTCATCCATGTTCCTCGCACTAGACTTCCACTGCACAAACAGCTCATACTAAAGCTAAGGTGTCAAAACCGAAAATGAGGCTTCCTGTACTTTATAGGGACACTCCTCACTCTCCAGCTCCTGATTTCCCACTCGCCCGTTTCTTCCATTCACCAAACACTGATCAAACATTTAAACACTGTAGAAACAAAGCTACGTGATGACTTCCACGGGCACACAACATTGTAAGGGAGACCTATTTGTAAAACGATAAACTACATTGTAGTAAGAAGTGTAATAACAGAGCAATAGACAAGCATCTTGGGGGCCAAAGAAATGAAGACCTCCATCTGTACCATTTCCATATTCTCAGATATTTAAGTTGTCCTGGTAGGTCAGTACAGGGCAAGAAAAGAAGTGGTTCACCTTGCAGGGCCATGACTGCGTTGTTCTTTTGGCCAAATTTGATCACATAACTTTAAAAAATGTTCACAATTGAGATGTTTGGGTGGATAATATAGACAAAATGAAAACCATGAGAGGTAAACTGATGCGAGGAGCACAATTCCTCTGAGACACTAACCTCCTCCAATCCAAGTTTATGGGGAACTGGAATCAGTCTCTGGTTAAAGTATAATTGAACGAGTTTCTCTACAACGGCCGCATGGACCATTTCAAGAGTAAAAGAAGATACTGTATGTCAAATTTGAAGGTGAGGGCCGGCTGTAGCTCAATTGGTAGGGCGCCGGTTTACCACATGGGAGGCCCCGGGTTCAGTTCCCGGGGCCTCCTTGAGCGGGCAGACCGCCTTGAGAAGGCAAGCCACCATGGGCAGGGCAAAGTCGCCCGCGAGCAGGGCAAAGTCGCCCGCGAGCAAGACAGGCTGCCCGCGAGCAGGACAGGCCACCGCACGGTAAGCTGACCCTGCGGGTCGCCGCAATGGGGGGAGACAAGCAGACACGGAAGAACGCAAAAATCAACACAGCAAGAACAAGCAGAAAGGGGGGGATATATAATAAAAAAAATAAAATAAAAATTTGAAGGTGAGATGCTGCAGTATTTAGATACTCCGTCAGTGACATTTTAACTTTTTCATATGTTGAAAGTGAGGTGCATTCACTGGATCCACAACTTGTCCCCAACGCCCGGTGTTAGAGAACTGCTGGTGGAAGCTCATCCTTCCATGTATTAGACCGCAAATATGAATGCCAATGACTTTCTTTCTTAATCAGATGTTTTATTTTCTGGCTTTTTAATAGAGTTTTGAAATTTCCCTTGTTTTAATAATATAAGTGGACCTATTTCTAGGTTTCTTCATAATAGGCTTATAACATGAAAAAAGTTCCCACACCATCAAAATTTTAAGCTGCTGGTTATTGTTTGTCATTAAAAATTAAACAAATAAAGCAGAGCCAATCTGAGATTAAGATTCTACCTCATATAGCAGCCTAGCTCTGAAAATAATGAATTTACCTAACCAAACAGAAATCGTTCCCAAAGTATATTTTGTTCTCTGGTTAGCACAAAATCTACCAGCTGCTTAAAAAGGCACTTTCTTTTTCCTTCATGATTCACTTGGCATTAACTTGGCAATCTGCTTAAGTCTTTTATTCTGTTCTTCCTCACTCATAATATATTGGCCACATGCAATTTTTATATTAAATTTTTTATTCATTTTTTTCCCATACCACATATATATTTTACAGTCAGATATGATACAGCTATGTAATTCTGAGGTTTTATAAATGTATAAAAACACTAAGTATCTGGCTTTAAAATGAATACAACAAAATATCTGTTTTCACAGTTTTATAATACGTATTTGTTATTTATAAATTTGTGTATGAAGTACTACTTATAACAGTAATTATTTCTAACTACTTACAATACATATTTGCTAAATTCTATTGTTAGTTCTAATAGATTGAAGATTTGCTTTGGCGACAATCCTCTACAAAATGAATTACTCTACTTTTCTCTGTGAATACAGTGAATTATATTAGTACATTTAAAAAAGTCAAGTTACTTCTGTATTTCCGGGAACAACCATATGTGATCATAATGTATTACACATAAACACACATTTTTACTGAATTCAACTTACTAGTATTTTATTTAAGAAATTTGAAACTATGTTCATAAAGTCTTAGATTTTTCTGTTTTATGAAATTTTCAAAAGTGACTTTGAATTCTATTATTCTATCTCTATCATTTCTGTGTTCTCTGCATAATTCATATATATTATTTCCATCTTTACACTTTGGGTTTAATTTTCTATACCTGAGGTCATAACAGTTGTCAAATATTTAAATGATTCTATTCAGATACATTAAAAAAAAACAAAACCACTCACCTGGACTATCACCCTCCAGTGAGGCTCCCAGAAGTTGTTAGCCATCCAGACCCCACTCCTGGCCCTTCCATCTCCACAGCCCCCAGACATGGCTGGAATTAGGAGGAGCACAAAACTTAAGAGGGCACCAAAAACCTTAGTAATCAATATAAATAACGTTTTAATGTGATATTTAAAAAATCAAATTTAATGCCAAAATAATCATGACGAACAAAATATCAAGGTTTTTCATTAAGACTTTTGGTGTTGCTTATTTTACCAGCCATCTCTGAACAGTCTGAAGGTCACCTGCGAGGTGGACAATGGCCAGCAAGGAGGGCTGACAATTGCACCCAAACAGGCTACACAGTGGGCGGCCTTATATGAAGACACGGGAGGCTATTTTGATAAGTGTCTACAAGCGCCACAAGTTTCCTGTTTATTCAGCACGGCACTGTCTTCAGACCGAGCTTCCTCCAATGCCAGTCCATTCTGACTGTTCAGTGGCTCTGGGAGTCAGCACCCTGAAATTCTCACTTCCCAGGGATTGCCATGTATGTTCCCAAGCATTTAGATGGCCCAACACACCACAGCTAGGCTACCTGGGGGATGCTGTGGCTCCAGCCATCTCATTGGTCCTCCTGCTCATGGGCCACCATCCCCAAATGGCTACACAGCCAGCATGAGCTGACCCAGGGCATGGCCAAGGCACCCCTGGCGGCAGAGCTGGCACCTGTAGGAGACAAAGGCCCACCTGCCTTCCTACTCTGTTGAGGCCAGAGAGATTCGGAGAGGGAAGCCTTGGCTGGGGGCACTGTGGGCTCCATGGGCATACGAGACCCAGCAGCAGCAGAAGCCCACAGGAGTGGACGGAGGTGCTGGGATGGCTGGGGGCCCTGGTGAGGAAGTGGGCTCCATCACGCTGGTGGATGACCATCCCTCAAAAATTGACAATCATGGCTATTAACCCCATTTCTATTAACACATACAGGGCTAATACTTATACAGTCCTCGCCCTGTGCTAGATGTGATTCTAAATGCATCTTAACTCGTTCAGATGATAGAATCGTCATCGTCATCTCTACTTTAAAGGTGGAGAGATGGAAATGCCAAGAGGTGAGTCCATGGCAGAGCTGGCATTGGCCGTCCGGCCACAGAGCCTCGTGTCATCTGGTCTGAAGCATGAAATAAGAGTCCAGGACAGGAGTCTCATGACTTAGTCAAAAATGGAGATATTAAGTAGGCAAAAACCTCGGACAATATTTTAAAGGCTAAATTTTTCAATGTATTTGGAGTTTAGCAAAGGCAGTAGAAGGAGGCAAAACCATCCAAAAGCATGATCGATGTTTTAAGAAATGTTCTTCTAGAAACTACCGTGTAATAACCATCAGTTTGATGGTGGAATTGTCAGGAAAAGGCAGTGCTGTTTCTTACAACAAATGACAACACAAATGAAAATGACATTCCGCAAGGCAAAGATTCTTCAAAATATTGCCCTAACATCTTGGGGGAAAAAATTGAAAATTGTTTGAATTGTTGGTGAATTATTTGTACAATCAGTATATCACTTGGTAGGAAGATTTGAATAATACGTAATTTAGTTTAAAGAATGAAAAGCAATATATAATTAAAAGTTTTAATTGTATGTGGTTTTTAAAATTAATTTAAAATTCCAAACTGGTAGTGAAATATTTTTTATCTCAACTCAGAATACAAGACTAAAAATTACCTTACTCTATTTTAAGTGATTAATTTCTAGAAGTGTTAAGTTTCAAATTCCCTTCAAATTAGTCACGATTATTTACCTTATTGGGTTTTGTAATGAATGTTTGTTTAGATTTACATCTTTATATATATATAGTTTCTTTTGTTTTACTGCTTCTGGGCTCAATTTCCTTCTTCCTGAAGTACATACTTGGAAACTCTTTCATAGAATGATATTCAATCTATCTATCTACCATCTATCTTTATGTCATCTATGTATTTATCTATCAGTATGTATATATGTGTGTGTCTATGTGTCTACGTGCTTGCATATAATCTCTGCTGTTTTTCTGAAATTAGCTGCATTCACTCTCACTTTAGAGCAACACTTCCATTGCTTTCTCCCACAGCACTGAAAATGTTCCATGGTTTCCTGGTCCTGGGAAGTCTTCGCTCAGTCTCTTCATTGGTTCGTAGATCATCTCTCATCTCTCCTTTCTGGGTGTCTTTAGGCTTCTTTGTCTCCAGTGCTCTACAGTCTTAGCATAATGTGATTGTGGGTAGCTTTATTTATGTATTCATTATCCTTCTTAGGACCTGGCATGCTTTTAAAACTGTAAGATCCATGTCTTTTCCCAGTTCTGAAGATGTTTTCAAATATTGCCTATCTTTCATTTTCTCTATGAATTTTCTCTGAAATTCCTCTGGTGTGTAAGTTGGATATTTGATGTTTCCTTCCCTATTTCCTTATCTCTCTGTGCTACATTTTTGTTGAATTCCCAAAACTGCTTTGTTATTTTATTAAAGGAATTTCTAGATCTGAGTGTTTCTCACCTTGCTCTGTTTTTTATCCATACCTTCTATCTCTCCAGTAATTTTAAACATAATTATGTTATAATCTCCTTGAGATTGGAGTTTTAAAATCTCAGGCTGCTGGGGAACAGAGCTTCCTTTTCAGCTCCTACTGCCTCTTGCTTTCGATGGAGCGTCTCCTCCTGGATCTGTAACATTTTCAGGACCGCAGCCTGTATGTGACCTAGGGACATCCTTTCTTCCTTTGCGGAATTTGGTCCAGCCTGAGTCGGTAAAGCTTTGGTTTGTCCTTTGCTTCTGTCAGAGGCTCTAGTACTTGACCAATTTTTATGTCACTTATTTTCAGTTTTACGTTCAGCTTCATTCAGCCAGTATAAATTCTTGCCTCAAATGTACTGAGTTCGTTTTTCACAGGAAGAAAATTCCTCACCTAGGGTTAGAAGGAGGCAAACTGCTTGCACTCTCCCTAACAAGAGGTGGGGTTTATTGCCCTGCCCCCCACTGCAGCCTTAATTTTCCATGAGGTGATGAACCCCTCTTCGAAGCCCCTGCCTGTCGCCGCCAAGCACAGCCTCCTCTGCAGTTCTGGCTCCATGGGTTTCCTTTTCTTAATGTGAGCCCGGCCAATTGTTGAAAAGCCATGCCTTTATTTTCCCAGAATCTTTTGTTGTTTGCGTGGGAAGGATTCTGGCTAGTCCGGTCTGCACTTCTGCTGGAATCACACAGAGATTTCTTTTTACCCTGTTATTTTAAAACAGGTTTTCTCCTATATTTGGGCTAAAGCCATCCCTCATCACAGAGTAAACTGCAACTGGGTTTATTTCTGCACATGGGCTTGAAACCCTCTGCGTGAAAAACACAGTAACACACGCATGCAAAGGACAGTGGTGCGAGGAGATGCTGCTCAGAGCGCTTCCCTCCTGACCTGCACTGACGGGCAGCGCCGCACGGCCACCGCTCCCGGGGCCTGAGGACCTCCTCTCCTCTGCTGGGGGCCGGGGTAGGCGCTGGGGACCGCCAGGTGACCTGCACCACGGCCTGTGGCGTGAGCTGCTCTGGCAGCACTAGGAAAGGCGGGGTGGGGGCAGGGGGCCTGGTGAATGAGGTGCTTTGAGGACCGACAAGGAGCCTGTGCCTTGTCTAGATGCACGTCAGGGAGGCCAGGAAGGTCGCTAAAGGGCCACGTGCCGTGAAAACTGTAGAATGTAAGATGCACTTACCAACAGCACAGACGAAACAGCTGCCGATCGGCTTAGAGCTCTCAGGTGAAGTCCCAGCTAGGACAGGAGCTTGCAGAGTTCCAGCTGAGGGGCAAGAACCGCATGGGGCTTGTTTCGGGCTGGCCAACAAGCTGTGAGTGGGTTTAAGGAATCTGGAAAATAATGAGAGTATGTGTTCCAAGTGCATAAAACGCTGTTGGTCCTTTATGGAT
>PVKH010031499.1:0-12309 GCA_004027955.1 Chaetophractus vellerosus
TCTGATGCTGGAGTGAGCCGTTCGCCTGATAGCCTACAGCTGGCCTTGTGGAGAGACACAAAGCATAGAAAGCCTCATCGTCTACAGCTGTACTCGTGAAGGAAACAGAAGCTAAGCCCGGAGAGAAATGCAGCCCCGGGAACAGAGGATCCCGGAAGCCTGAACCCTGGAGACGTTGGCAGCCATCTTCTTCCAACACGTGGTATGGGAAGAAATTTATGCTTTGTGGCCTGGTAACTGTAAGCTTCTACCCCAAATAAATACCCTTTATAAAGACCAACCAATCTTTGGTATATTTCAAAAGGCACGCCTGTGGCTGACCAAAACAGATGTGTTGGTGGATTCAGTTGGCAAGTATTTTGTTGAGGATGTTTGCACCTAAATTCATTAGTAAGATTGGACTATAATTTCATTTTCTTGTAGCATCTTTATGTGGCTTTGGTATTAGGTTGATGTTGGCATTATAGAATGAGTTATGTAATGTTCCTTTCTCTTCATGTTTTTTGGAAGAGTTTGAGCAGGATTGGTATTTGTTTTTTTAAAAATAATTGGTAGAATTTATCTGTGAAGGCTTCTGGTCCTGGGCTTTGTTTTGTTGGGAGATTTTTAAAAGATATTTTTTTATTTTATTAATTTGGTTTTTATTTATTTATTTATTTTTATTTTTAAACAAATAAATTTTATTGATACAAATTAATAAATCATACAATCCATCTGAAATGTACAACCAATGGTATTTGGTATAATTGCATAGTTGAATATTCATCACTTCAATCATTATTAGAGCATTTCATAGCTTCAATAATAATAAACAAATGAACAAAAGATTAATCACCTCTCAATCTTGCTATACTTCCCCTGCTGTACATAGTTGGTATTTCTGGCTTTATTTAGGTATATTCACACACCATACAATCTATCCAAAGCATATAATCACTTTTTTCAAATAATTACAATGTTGATCATTCTTCACAACAAAAAATTTTATATCAATTTCATTACTCCAAAAAGAAAAACTCCACACTCACTAGCTGTCACTTCTCAATTCTTCTATCCTTCCCCAGGCCAACATAAACCACTAACCTAATTTCATCTCTATAAATTTATTTATAATTATATTTTATATAAACTGAATCATACAATATGTAGTTCTTTGTGCTTGGTTTCTTTCACTTAACATAAGTCATATTTTATTTTTATTTCTTTTTATCCTTTTAATTACTTTTACCAATAATCTTCCTTTATACACTCTCCTCCAACCTTCTCACTCTTATTTTTTTCCTTTCAACCTGCAGAACTCCCTTTAGTATTTCTTTAAGGGCAGGACTCTTGTTTATGAATTCTCTTGATTTCTGTTTATCTGTGAATATTTTCAACTCTCCCTCATTTTTGAATGATAATTTTGCTGGATACAGAATTTTTGGCTAGCAGTTTGTTTTTCTTAACTATATGTACCACTGCCTTTTCACCTCCATGGTTTCAGATGAGAAATCAGCAATTTATCTAATCAAGCTTCCTTTATGGGAATCCTTTTTTCTCTTGCTGCTTTCAGGATTCTGTCTTGGTTTTGAGCTTTTGACAATCTGATGAATATGTGCTTCATGGTAAGTATGCTATGACTTATTGTGCATGGAGTATGTTGCACTTCCTGGGTGTGTATATCCATATCCCTTATAAGAGTTGGGAAACTTTCAGCCATCATTTCCTGAAATGATTCTACAGACCCCTTTCCCTTTTCTCTCTCTGAGATTCCCATAATGCATGTTTGTGTGTTCCATTTTGTCATTCCTTTCCCTGAGTCCCTGCTGAATTTTCACATTTTTGTCTGTTTGTTCTGCTGTGTGATCTTGACTGTCCTAGCTTTGATATCACTAATTCTTTCCTCTGTCTATTCAAATCTGCTGTTATGTGCTTCTATTGTATTTTTAGTTTCTTGCATTGTGCCTTTCATCAGCATAAGATCTGTTATCCTTTTATGTGTGTTTACAATTTCTTCTATATGTTCCCCCAGTGTCTTCTTGATATCCTTTTTCTCTTCCTTCATTTCAATGAGTTGATTATGGATATTTGTTTGTATATCCTTGATTAGTTGTTCCACATTTTGTGTCTCTTCCTGCATTTTAGTTTGCTCATTATATTGGTCCATGGCTTCTTATTTCTTAGTGTAGCCTGTAATTTCCTGCTGATCTTTGCTTCTGTTTATCTTGATGGACATATTCAGTTAATTAGCTTCTATTTCTAGTCTAGGGTTTTATTTTGTTTGGTTTGTGTCAGGAGTTCTTTTATCACTTGGTTCCACTTATTCCATATGCTTGTAGTTGCTCATGTTTAATGGAAAAAATATTAGCTTCACAAAAAGGAAGAAGATAAAAAGACAAAGAAAAAAGGAAAAAAGAAAGAAGGAAAAAGAACAACAAAAAGAGAAAAAATGGATAATAAGAGGTAAAAAACATAAACAGAAATAAAATTTTAAATGGTGAAAAAAGAAACAAGAAAAAATAAAATAAAAGTCCAAATAAATGAGAAAGAGAAGAAATAAATACAAAACAGGGAAAGGCAGAAAAAGTGGAAGAAAATGAGGGAAGAAAGAAAGAAAGAAAGAAGAAAGAAAGAAAGAAAGAAAGAAAGAAAGAAAGAAAGAAAGAAAGAAAGAAGAAAGAAAGAAAGAAGAAAGAAAGAAAGAAGAAAGAAAGAAAGAGGAAAGAAAGAAAGAAAGAAAGAAAGAAGAAAGAAAGAAAGAAGAAAGAAAGAAAGAAAGAAAGAAAGAAAGAAAGAAAGAAAGAAAAATGAAAGGAAGGAAAGGGAAAAAGGAAAAGTGGGAAAATTATAACAATAACAACAACAATAATAATAAAAGATAAATCTTGATGGAAAAAGAAAAATATAAAAGGGAAAATAAAAGACAATAGAAATGGGAAGAGAAGATAGAAAAGTTGAAAAACAGTAGAAGAAAGAAAGAAAATTATGAAGCAGATAAGAAAAACAATCAAAAGAAAGAAAAGAGAAAAGAAAAATCTTGGTCTCCCTCTCACACCATCAGGGCTGGCTGGGCTTCTCTCAGGCTGCCTGTTTTGGCCAATTGATCACAGCACAACCCCTCTCTGCAGGTATCTGGGTTAAGAGAAAGAGGGAGAAAAACCAGGCCTCTCTCTCAGACCACCAGCAACTCACTTGTCTACTCCTCTCCAGCTGCTTGTACCTGTTAATCACCCCACAGCCAGCCTCTCTTTCAGTACACAGATGAAGAAAAAAAATGCAATCCTACAGCAACTCAATTAAAAATGGGCAAAAGTCTTGAGCAGACACCTTTCAAAGAAGAAATACAAAAATCTAAAAAACACATGAAAAGATGCTCAACATCACTAGCTATTAGGGAAATGCACATGAAAAGCACAATGAGATATCATTTCACACCTACTAGACTGGCTTATATTTTTAAAAAAAACAGAAAACTACAAGTGCTGGAGAGCATATGGAGAGGTTGGAACACTTATTCACTGCAGGTAGGACTGTAGAATGCTGCAGCCATTGTGGAGAATACTTGGTGGTTCCTCAGGAAACTAAGCTTAGAGTTGCCGTATGACCCAACCATCAAAATACTAGGTATATACACAGAAGAATTGAAAGGAGAAATTAAAAAAGATATTTGCACACCAATGTTCATAGTGGCATTATTCACAATTGCCAAAAGACGGAGACAACATAATTTCCTTTAACAGATGAATGGATAAGCAATATATGGTATATAAATATGATAGAATATGATTCAGCTGTAAGAATGAATGAAGTACTGACATATGCAACAACATGGGTGAACTTTGGGGACTTTATGTTGAGTGAAATAAGCCAGATGCAAAAGGATAAATATTGCATGATCTTACTGATATGAGCTAAGGGTAGTGAGGAAACTCATGGGGATGGATTCTGGAAGATAGGTTACCTGATGATAGAAGGGAGGTAGAGATTGGTAAGCCAATGCTTAATATGTGAAGAATTTATTTGATTTTAATGGTTTAGAAATGGTTGGAGGTGATGATGGTGCAATGACGTGAGTGCAATTAACAACATTGAAGTGTGACTGGAACATGGCTTCCGGGAATGAGCCTCCATGACACAAAAGGATTATTACCATGCATCAATCAGCAATGCACTTGGAAAAAGACCTTAAACAAAAGGGTGAAATATTAAATAAAACCGTTTTTCTTGCTAAGAGATCTCAAAGTAAGTCAGGAGGTCATTTGAGAGGTTATGCTTATGCAGATCTCATCCAGTTTCACAAAATGCCACAGTAAACAGTTTCAAACAAAAGTGCTCCCGAAGGCCCTAGTGATGTCTGAACACCATAGGCAAGTCACACAGCCTCATGAAATCAACCCCATCAGTGGGCCCTACCAGGCAATATACATGGAAAACCATTCTTTTATTTGTACTAATAAACACATTCTTTATCCACCACTGAGTTCATATGTTATATAGCGACATGTTTATCCTGTAACTTTATTTCTATTGACATTTATGACCCTAGACTACCCCTTTCAGCCACAATCACATTTATAAATTAGTAGTGTTAATTATATTCCCTATAATGTGTTACCATCATTTCTGTCCATTTCCAAACATTTACCATTAACATTAAAACTTCTATTCCATTCATCTATATGTCTATGTTTATGCCAGTACCATGCTATTTTTACCACTGTAATTAAGTAATATGCTTTAAAATCAGGAAGCAAGAGTCCTCCAAATTCATTTCTCTTTTTAAAGATTTTTTATACTGGGGTCACTTACCCTTCCAAATTTGATAATTGGCTTTTCCATTTATTCAAAAAAGGCTGCTGGAATTTTGATTGGGATTGCATTGAATCTCTAAGTCGATTTGGGTACAAATGAAATCTTAATGATATGTAGTCTTCCAATCCATGAATATAGAATGTCCTTCCATTTTTTTAGGTCTACTTTGATTTTTAAAGAAATGTTTTCTACTTTTCCTGAGTGTAGGTCCTTTATATCTTCATTCAGTTAATCATAAATATTTGGTTCTTTCAATCACTATTGTAAATAGAAATTTTCCTGATTTCCTCCTCAGATTGTTCATTACTTGTGTATAGAAATACCATTGATTTTTACATATAAATCTTTTATCCTTCCACTTTGCTGAATTTGTTTATTAGCTCTAGGAGCTTTGTTGTAGATTTTTCAGGAGTTTCTAGATATAGGATCATGTTATCTGCAAATATCAAAAAGTTTTACTTCTTCCTTTCTGATGTGGATGACTGATTTCTTTTTCTTGTCTAATTGCTCTAGCTAGAACTTGTAGCACAATGTTGAATAACAGAAGTGACAGTGGGTATTGCTGACTTGTTTCCAATTTCAGCAGGAAAGCTTTTGGTCTTTCACCATTGAGTACAATGTTAGCTGTGTATTTTTTATATATGTCCTTTTTCATGTTGAGAAAGCTTCCTCTTATTCATATTTTTGGAGTGTTTTTATCAAGAAAGGATGTATTTTGTCAAATGCCTTTTCTGCATTAATCAATATGATCATGTGAACTTTCTTCTTCAATTTATTAATATGATCTATTACACTGATTGTTTTTCTTGTCTTGAACCACCCTTGCTTACCTGGGATAAAACCCACTTGATCATGTTGTTTAATTATTTTAATGGGCTGTTGGGTTTGATTAGCAAGTATTTTGTTAAGAATTATTGCATCTATATTCTTTAGAACAATTGGTCTGTAACTTTCTCTGCTTGTAGTATATTTGGCTTTGGTATTGGAGTTTTGTTGGCTTCTTAGAATGTTTGGTAGCATCACCTCCTGTTCAATTTTTCTGGAAAAGTTTGAGCAAGATTTTTATTAAATCTCTTTTGATTGACTGCACAGACTTTCTCCTCTGAAACCATATGGTCATAGGCTTTTCATTTTGGTGGAGGTTTTTGATGAGTGTTTCAATCTCTTTACTTGTGATTGGTTTGTTGAGGTCTTTTATTTCTTCTAGGGTCAGTGTAGGTTGTTCACATGATTTCATCTATCTTTGCTACTTTGTTGGCATATCATTGTTCATAGTATCCTATTATGATGTCTTTTATTTCTGTGAGGTCAGTAGTAATGTCCCTCTTCTCATTTCCAATTTTATTTATTTGCATCTTCTCTTTTTTCTTTGTCAGTCTAGCTAAGGGTTTGTCAATTTTGTTGATCTTCTCAAAGAATTAACTTGATTTATTGAATCTATTGTTTTTTTCCCCCTCAACATCACTAGTTTCTGTTGCAATCTTTGCTTGTTTTGGGATTAAATTGCTGTTTTTTCCCCTAGTTCTTCCAGTTCTTTGATTTTAGCTCTTTCTTCCTTTATAATGTAGGCAATTAGAGCATTAGAGTTCCCTGTCAGCAATGACTTTGCTACATCCCATAAGTTTTTATTGTTTTTTAAATGTCTCTTGATTTTATTGTTCTTTTTAAAAAATAAAAGTACATCTTTCACTGGTACAAGTTAAGAATCTTTCTTAGGGTGAAAAACCTGGTACTGCAATTTTTCTGTTGAATTTCAGTAGGGCTAAAATGTTAGTATTAGTTAGTGAGAGCATTAAAGGGCAGGCATGAGCCTCTGTGATAGGCTCAAACTTCCAGTTTGAAGGAGCCCCTGGGCTTTTAAAACATCTCTCAAGACCAATAAGGATTCTTGGTATTGCTTAAATCTGGCCTCATTGCCTCTTTCAGAGGGTCCATCTGTCCCTGTCCCTTTGCAACACACAATGATGGTGAGGCTTGAGGATCATCAGACATTTCAAGAGACAAAATCGGGCTACTGCTAATGGTCTCAAGTCATTTGCTTGGGACACAAAGCACAATACTAAACTAATTATTGTGACTGCTTGCTGTTATTTTTCTCAAACCAGCTTAAAAACAAGTATAAAGAGAAGAAGAAAGGTAACAACTTCTAAACAAACACTAAGGGTTTCAGCTTCCATGGATTTCCTAAAGTGACACATTGGCTACACCCTGGGCTGATGGCAGTGATGATGAGGAAATATTTGAAGGTGGCTTCCCAAATTCCAGGTCTTTTCCCAACACTTTATAACCCAAAGACATGCCAATGCTGCCTGGCTGTCTGTCAGCATCTCTGTTTTTGCCCCTCCATCCTGAGCCTAGGATGCTTGCTCCATTTGGGGAGTAATCATACATGAAGTTCTTGCAGGATATGAGATTGGACACCAGTGCCCCTTCTTTGTGCAACAGGTCTTTCAAGATGTTGAGGGCAGTTATGTAGGCTGTAGGTGTGAGGGGGTGTCCCACTGGGGGAATCATCCAGACCAAGTCTGAACACCCCTGGTGTGTTTAAACTCAAACTGCATACTGACTGAGCTATGGGAATGGATGGCATGGAACCAGTGGCTTGGACGGCTGTGTCTGTCTTTTAATTTTCCACTGAGCTAGACTTGGGGTCCCTGGGTTTCTCCTGCTTCTGCTGCATGGCCAACTCCTGCTACATATCTCTGGCCTCATCCTTCAGTAGTTGAATGGATCCCAGTAGATTTTCCTTCTTGTCAAGTTTGCATTCTGGAAAGCATTTCTTTCAATGGCTTGAATCAAGCAGTGCTCAAAGTCTTCCAGAGACATGATTGTGGCTCATTTTGTTCTTTCCAAGTCGTCATTTGCTTGTTCCAGCTCTCGGATATACTTCTGCAATTGACCTTATTGCTTTACTCTGTGTGAGGTCATACTCTAAGGCTGAGATCTGCCGGTAGTGGGCAGAATGTTGCATTTCAAACTTCTCCTTAATGGTTTTTAGCTCCATGCAAAGGTGGATATTTTCTGACAGAAGGTCCCTGTTCCTGGTTTCCATCTGTTGCAACTGTGTCTCCAATTCAGCTTTATATTCTTGGCTTCCGACTTGGAATTCTCAGAGTTCCATTTGTATATTCTCTGCCTTCTGTTTGTAGATCATAGCCAGATCTTTCCAAGAGTTAGCTTCTTCCACCGCAGAGCTGAAAGTCTTCTTTCCTGAGTCCTCCACTGTGAAAACGGGGAGGAGATCTACTCTTCTTGTGGCATTGTGTCAGGCTCAGGAGGCGAGGGCAAGGCGCGGGTGGCGGCAACAGCAAAAGCGAAGGGCGGCGACGACAGGTCTCTCTGGCCTTACCCTGGTGTTTCCAGCTGGCACCACCCATCCCAAAAGTTTTGATATGCTATGTTCTGATTTTCATTCCTCTCAATATACTTTCTGATTTCTCTTGCAATTTCTTTTTGATCCATTGAATGTTTTAAGGGTGTTTTTTTACATTCATAAATTTGTGTTTTTCCAGTCTTCCACCTGTTATTGAATCTAGCTTCTTTCCATTTTTACCAGAGAAATTGCTTTGCATAAGTTCAATCCTAAATTTATTGAGAGCTGTTTTGTGACCTAACATGTGGTCTATCCTGGAGAATAATCAATGACTACTTGAGAAGACTGTGTATCCTGCTGTTTCAGGGTACATTGTTCTTTATATGTCTGTTAGGTTTAGCTCATTTATCAAGTTTTTCAAGTTCTCTATTTCTTCATTGATCTTCTGTCTAAACGTTCTCTCTATTGAAGTGATGTGTATTGAAGTCTTGTATTTGTACTATTAACTACAATTCTCATCCACCTTTGGGTTCACCATGTTATTCAGTCCCTAGATTATTCTCTAGATCTCTGTCAATTGACATTTACAACCCTAGACTACCCTTTTCAGCCACAATCCCATTTATAAACTGCCTGCATTAGTTCTACTCACTGTAATGTGTTACCACCAATTTATCAATTTCCACACTTTTAATACACTAAGCATCCATACACTTTTTGAGCCCTTCTCCTATCTCCTAATAATATATAATCTAGGTTTTACCTCCATGTGTTTATTCTTTGTATTTAGTTCATATTAGTGAGACCATGTAAAATTTGTCCTTTTGTATCTGGCTTCTTTTTTATGGTAAAATTTTATCATATTTTATTTGAACTTGTATTTACCTGATTATCAGTGAGGTGGAATATTTTTCATTTATTTAGTGGCCATTTGAGCTTATACATGTGTGAAGAGTGAAGAGCTTCAATTAATATATATTGATACACAACTAACATACATAAACAAATGTACCCATACACACATTTAATATATAATGCATATTCTCCAATTTGTGATTTGCCTTTTCACTTCCCTTAGGGAGATTTTTTAAAAAAATTTTAAACAAAAAATTTTTTAGGATACATCGATTACATAATGTTACACAGAAATTTCAGGGGTACCCATAGGCCCCACCTCCCACACCTCCCACAACCTCCCACAACCTCCCACATATACATCCATCATCAGAGTGGCACATCACCTGCAAAAGATATACACATCTTGGGGCTCTGCCACCAAGCATGGACCACAGTTCAGACTGTAGACTACACTCTCTCCCACACAGTTCTGCATGATACATGATGATATAAAATGGCCTATATCCTCCATTGCAATGTCACCCAGGACAATTCCCAAGTCCCAAAAAAAACCCCACATTACAACTGCCCTTTCCTCTCCCTGCCCACAAAGCATCCAGTGGCCACTGGCTCCACATAATTTTGTAATTTCTTCCATTGTGTGAATCACAACAAGACTATAATAGGACAACAGCAAGTCCACTCTAGCCCAATCCTGAGGAGTCTGGGATGGTGATGTCCCCTCCACCACCAAGTGAGAGGGGGCTTATATCCCATGGATATGATGGAAGAGATTATCCTGCCTGCAGCTGCAGACTCTCTCCATTCCCCAGGATAGCCGTTGTCCATCATCATCTCCCCACTAGGTGTCCTGGCTGAGTCCATTGAGTTGTAGAGTAGGAATTGCAGGTCCACTGAGCCTCTGGACCCAGCTGGCACATGGACAGCCTGTAGTCTCCACTCTCTGGAAGTACACCTAAAACTCTGGCATCACATATAGGTTTGAATAGAAGAGACAGATGGACCATGTGCAGTGAAGACATATTTCGGTCAGACTCTGTCACTCTCAGGAGCAAGAATTCCAAATTAGGGACCACTGACAAGGCACCAAATTCTGGGGCTATCTGCCCTGATATGGGACCTGGATGTCTCCAAAGCTGTCAGGAGGCCCTCTGTTTGGGATGATATCCATGTTGGAAGCCTAAGTGGTCCTACTGGGAATTGCATAAGTGTTACCTCTGAGTTGACCTCCTTACTCGCTTTGAAGTCCCCTAGCCCTATGTACTCATTTGTCCTTACCATTTCCCCCTTTTATTCGAAGTCTTTTTCCAGTTGTGTCTGGCTTCTTTCACTTAGCATGTCTTCAAGGTTCATCTATGTTATCATAAGTGTCCCAATTTCATTTCTTCTTACAGTAGCATAGTATTCCATCATACAAATATACCTTATTTTGTCTACCCATTCATCAGTTGATAGACACTTGGGTTGCTTCCATCTTTTGGCAATTATGAATAATACCACTATGAACATTGATGTGCAAATGTCTGTTCATGTCACAGTTTTCAGTTCTGCATATATTCCTAGTAGAGGAATTGCTGGATCATATGGCAGTTCTATATTTAGCTTCCTTACGAAACACCAAACTATCTTCTACAGAGCCTGCATCATTTTACATTCCCACCAACATAAATTCACTGTAATTTTTGAAGGGAAATTTTGCCCAATATAGAATTCTTGACTGGCAGTTCTTTTCTTTCTGTATCTTAAATATATCATACTACTACCTTCTTTCCATCATGGTTTCATTTTTAATTAATTTTATTTATTTACTTATTTTTTTAAGAAGAAGCAGGGATTGAAACCAGGACTTTATGGGAAGCAGGCACTCAACCACAGAGCTACATGTGCTCCCCATCTCCATGATTTCTGATGAGAAATATGCACTTTGTCTTATGGAGTTTCCCTTGTATCTAATGAATTGTTTTTTCTTTTGCTGATTTCAGAGTTTTCTTTTTATCTTTGGCATTTGAAATTCTTATTAGTATGCAGTTCAGAATACATCTGCTCAGATTTATTCAGATTGTAAAATGATACATTTCTTGGATATGGCTATGTCTTTCAAGAGAACTGTTTGTGCTTATGCAACTCTAAGTAGGATCTCATTGACTGCCACAGCTAACAGTGGTCAAATAGTGGTCATTATATTTTCTGGATATCTCTGAGGCCTCTAGAGATATCCAGAAAATATAATGTAGGAAAGACAGCTCAGGAACTCAGCACCCTGTAAGTTGGCCTTAATTTGGAATTTATGCTCCCAAATGTAACAGAGTTAGACTCATTTATAGATTCTTCACACCTCTCTCTTCTGCTACTTTTACTTGAACCTATAATTAGCACTATACTTGATAAATACACATCCCAGAGACATAAATTTTTGGTCCATCAATGTCCCAGTTAACCCCTGAATCCCAGGAGAGTTGCAACACCTACTCTCCCCTTCATTGGACCCACCCAGGACAAGTAGCAAGAAGATAATGGTGGACAATGCCCATCCCAAGGAACAGAGTGTCTGCAACTGCAAACAAGATAGTTTCATCCATCTGCCCCATAGGATATAAGCCTCCTCTCAATTAGAGTCAGAGTGGGCATCAATATCCCACTCAAGATTGGGGAATGTACAATGGAGTACAGTAGACATTATTATTCTACTATAGAATTATTATTCTAGCAATGGAAGAACTCTTATCATTGATGTAAAGGCAGTGGCCACCAGAGATTCTGAAGGATGGGAGATGGAAGAATGGGTGTAATATGGGAGCATTTTTGAGACATTGGATTTGTCCTGCATGACATTGCTGTGATGGATACATGCCATTGCATTTTTTTCATAACCTACAAAATTGTGCTGGACAGTGTGAAAACTACAATCTAAACTGTAATCCATATTTAGTAGCAATGCTTCAACCTGTATTCATCAATTGTAACAAATGTACCACACTAATGAGGGATGTTATTGTGGGAAAGTGTGTGAGGGGGAGGGAGTGGGGCATATGGGAATCCCTCATATTTGTTATGTAACATTTATGTAATTTAAAGCTTCTTTAAAAAAAATTAATAAAAAAGAGAGCTGGGAAATTTTAAATGATTATTTCCTCAAACATCCTTTCTGTCTCTTTTCCCTTCTCTTCTCGTTCTAGAACAACCATGGTGCATATATTTGTGTGCCTCAAGCTGTCATTCAGCTATCTAAAATCTGTCTCAATTATTTCCCTTTTTCTCTATATTTTTCTTCTGTTTGTTCAATTTCAGAAGCCCTGTCTTCTAGCTTTCTGATCCTTTTTACTGCCTCCTTAAATCTGCTGTTGTAG
>PVKH010031501.1:0-12317 GCA_004027955.1 Chaetophractus vellerosus
AAAAGAGGAATTGTAGCATTTACAAGGTGGAAGTGAAACATAAGCTATCAAGGTCAGATACCCAGTGAATATCAGGTTGCCCTCCCTTTTCTCTGTTCCACATCCAGCTCTTCTTCCTGTCTGCTGACCCACATTGGGCACAAACCCTCCACCAGGTGCTTGCTTGCAGACCCACAGAGTCAGTAGCTACAGAGGTACTAGCTTCCCATAGACCTCTTCACATCTCTCCCTCGGAACCATCTGAGTGACTGGACACCCTTGGCTTCACACATCTCCTGTAATTTCCCACTTGTCTGCCCACACCAGTGCTACAGTTTAGAGAAACTTTCTCTGATCTGCTAATTCCCCTCTTCCAGACCTTCACTTCTCAGCTCCTCCTATGTTTGTGTTAGGTCGAACTTCTATAACAACTCCTTATTTCCATATGTACATAGAGTGGCTTTGTTTTCCTGACCAAACGCTGAATGATAAATGTAGCATGAACCCAAGTAGTAACTATGATTTTGCTGTTCATTTCCTTCCCACGGCCTTTAAAATAATCCAAATAACAGGTACGACAATATGATATGAAAATGCAGCTCACCTCTGAAATGAACACCCAAAAAGGAAGTCTGGAAATAAGCCTGTTTGTTCCTTAGGTGATTGCCTGTCTCTTTGGGTTCCACATCAACTATGAGTTGATTAAATACAGTTACAGTACCTTTGTTGAGGGGGCAAGGACAAAATCTTAATAGAATGTAATAACAATGAGAGTAATTAGCATTATTTTACTATACAGTTATTTAAGCTATCTTTTGTCTCTCTGAACTTTGTAAGTTAGATATTAATGTCCTGCTTCTGCAGAAAGGACACTGAGGCCCAAGGAGCTTAAGTAACCTGCTTAAGGTCTTACAGCTAATAAGTCCAACCTCAGCTCCTTCCAGTAAGGAGCAAGTGTCCTTCCAGTAAGACATATTGTCAGATGCTTTATAGAAAATGCATTGAAGTATTCTGGAGTGCTCTTCCATGTCCTCTTTGAACCTTCCTCTGCCTTCTCATAGCTTGCATACCTACCCACCACATAGTAACATCTACTAGACTGAACCCTTTGCTATCCTCTATAGACATGCACTCTGCTCTGAGGCTCTTCCTCTTTCATCTACTCCTAAGAGACTGGTGCATAGGAAAAGCTTTAGTGAACCAAACTGCATTGTGTTTTTCTTTAAAGATTTATTTTTTATTTATTTATCCCCTCCCCTTGCCACCTGTGCTCGCTGTCTGCTCTGTGTCCAGTTGCTGCACATTTCCTTTGTGTCTGCTTGTTTCCCTTTGTTGCGTCATCTTGCAGTGCCAGCTCTCTGTGGGCGCGGGCTAGCTTGCTCTCGCCAGGAGGCCCTGGGAACTGAACTCAGGGCCTCTCATATGGTAGACGGGAGCCCAATCGCTCGAGCCACATCTGCTTCCCCTGCATTGTGTTTTATTGACAAATAATGGTTGGATATTTTCATTTTCTGGCTCTTAGAATTGAAATCCATTTATCCAATAAATATTTATTATGTTTCTGATTGGCCTTAGAAATGGATCAATCCCAACACTGAGAAAGGAATGAAAAACACCTTAATGAGGTTTAAGATAGGTAATTTCTACTAGGTATTTTCAATGATTAGAGGATGCATTATCATATAAAGATAGCCATTGACAGATGCTAACTGCCAATATATCCTTTCTTATATTCTTCAGAATTCTGTCCCTGGGTAATTTTTACCCACTGTGCTCTCTACATTGTCCAGAATAAGCACAATTCATTTTTGTCATGTACTAGCTCCTTACGTGTTTTCATTCTCCCTAATTCTGAAACTCTTTCTCAACCACCACCACCACCACAGTCATCACATACCATTATATGCCTCTGCTAATATCCCAGGTTTTAGAATCACTCTTAGTATATGGTACTCAGAAATGATCACATTGTTGTAGCTAATATCTAACTGATATCTCAGAACACATGGGATTATACCTTCCCTTATTATACATACTTTACTAATGAAATCTAAATTTGAATTGGCTTTTGAACAATCATGCCACCTGGTAATCGCATAATTATCCTACCAATCAATAAATAACACTTTTTTTCTCATTAAAAAAATACATTGTAAATCCAAGTATCTTTCCCTTATTGTGTATGTATGCAGTTGATTTTGTTTTAACCTAAAGAATCTGACTATTAAATAGGTTCACTGGAATGGGGAGAGAGGGTGAGAATAAAAATCATTTTGAAACTTGATTCTGTCATCCAAAATACTAGCTGCCTTTCCCAAGTGTGCTGTCCATGAATAAGACAACAATGCAATTTATATCTTTATTCTTTCACCTAAGTTGTTGATGAGATTTTTATAAAAGGTCAAGGGCAGAAATCTAAAACCTACTTCCTGGTTGAAATGGATTTACTAATCAACATTCTTTGACACAGTTGTTCAACTTCATATGCCTCCTAATTGTACCAATATCTAATCCATTTTTCTTGAACTTGTTTCCAGGAATGATTTCAATAAATATCTGACATTTTAAAGCAAGTTTTTTTTTAACAGATCAATTTTATTGTTTCTTTTCGTGTAGATATTTTGATAATGCCACTTTAGTGCATCCATCTTAACACAGTGAGCTTCCTGATAAGGCTGCTTTGATGTGGCCATTTTGACTTGGGGACATTTTGACACAATCAAACCCATTAAAATATCAGCAACTCTTAAAACGTCAGCTTTTTAAAAATTACCAAATTAGAAAAAGTGAGAAAGAGACACTCTCAGAACACTCATCCTTTTCACCAAATCTTCTACTGAATACTATCACTGGGGTGAGGCCCAGTAAAAGCTAAGGGTAAGTAATTCCCCTCTTTTTAATAGTACTTAGTGAACCAAAAAAAAAGATATTTTGATGTTGGGCATAGCTACTCTGAAGTGCTACCTCAAAACAGCTTCAAGTTTAGAGAAGATGATGCAAAATAAAGCCATGGTTGTGAGGTATAGGCATCAATAACAGGGTCAATTAGAGCTAGACTGGGTGGGAGGAAGGTTTGTGGGCAGGAACTAAAGGATGAGCACCCACACTTAGGAATCAGGCTGCCCTGAGGACACAGTACGCTTTGCCTTTCTAGATGTGATACTCCACTTCATTTCACTCTGTGCATGGGAGAATGACTCCATTTATAGTGTAAATAAGTCTAGGGTATAGTAAGGTGCTTTAGCCCCAACTTCTCTTATATTCTGAAGACATTTTGATTTCAAAGATAAAACACAAATGTCGAAGGAAAATACATTTTAAAAAAGAGTTGAATGAATATACTACTTCTAAAATAGTTTTCTTAATTGCAAGTTCACAGTTAGGAATCTCTAGGAAGGCTTGTCCTAAAATCTCCAGTCCTTTTGTTTCATCAGAAGTTGCAGAGAAAAGCAGTAGATCATTTGATTCACAACCACTTCAATGGTCCCCTCAACTGTAGCCCATTTTCAAAGAATATCAAGAAGGGAGCTTAGACTGGGAGGCCAATCCTGGGGTTTGGCAATAAATCTGACCCAGAGGGCCTGGAGAAGGTGGGATGACCAGATTCCATTCAGGCGAACAAAAGCCTCTTCTTTGCCTACTTCTTCCACCTCTCAGACAAACTTTCTCACACAAACTTCCCTCCCATCCCCAATTAGTGCCTTAGGTGGTCAGATCTCAAGCAGCATCCAAGGGCACAGTATAAACATCAAGATTGCAAAGCACTCACTGATGTACCAACATTGTCAAGTGGTATCAAGAGTGGTTGGTTGGTTGTTTTTATACACATGGTAATACAGATGGCGAGGTCCTGTGTCTTATTCACTTCTTATGCCCAGTGTCTAGCGCAGTGCCTGGCACAAAGCAGGTGCTGCATAAATAACTGTTGAATTAATTAATTATAAGTCAATATTCTCTTTTTATCTTTTATTTATTTTAGTCAGTAAACAACTTCAATGTGAGCACTTCCTAAGTACCAGACACTGTACAAAGTTGTAATTGAACCAAGCAGACCTGAAGCCTCCCTTCAGAACTTATAGTCTAACTGAAACTGATGAAGGGATGTCGACTCCCAATTGTTCACACTATTCTTCACATACAGTTCAATGATTAGACAAAATGACCTTTGTATAAGTTTCTTTAAGCTCTAAAATGATTGCAAAAAGTATTAAATGTATAAAGCATCATGTAAACAAATTTGTTAAGTTTTGAGATTATAAAATTACATTTACAACTTTGAATACTACTAAAAATGGATATTTTTTCCAGTCCAAAAGCAATTCTCTTTCTGAAATGGAAACATGCATATCATTATATAAACCACAAAAGAATCCAGCAACTCTAGCATTGTTGTATTATTACACCGGATATGTGTTTTACGATATAGTTTCCTTGAAAATGCACTATTTTACATTCAGTATCGTCCATGAGATCTAGCACAGGACATTTAAAAAATTCAATAAATCAATTGATTGAATGGAAACAACTTAAGACTCTCCAATGGTTCTAACTGAAATGGTTTTAGGAGATTCATGAACCCCATGAATTGGATTCAAAGCTGTGTGTCTGTAGACCATTTGGTGGAGAGTTCTTTGATTTTATCAAAGTCGCAATGAAATATATTATCCAAAATGAATTATTAGTTTAGAATATATTAATTGAATATCATCTATTTGCCAGGCCCTATGTTATGGTTTAGGCTCAGAATCTAAACTTTTCTTATACATAATTAGTGAATAATGCATCCAATTTTTACATGATCTGCTTTCTCACATTTACACCATTAAAATCAATGCATACTCTATTAAACGTATTTATATCCTAAATCAGCACCAAATATTCTGCAGTAATTTAATATGCTAATTGCTGGTAAAATACAATTTAGAAATATATTCTTACTGGCTTCGTGGGAAATATGATAAAACTGATAATGTAAGCATATTTTAGTGAATCATACTGCTTAAATTGTCTAAACCATTTCTGATTCATCAACTATAACTGAATTTCCATTTATCCCCAACAATAACTATACAGCTACTGTCCTTAAAAAAATGATGACATGTGAAGAAAACTTGATAAAATTGTTTTGTAAGCAGTTTTCTCAGGGACTTTCCATTGACCAAAATAAATAGCTCCCAAATTTTCCAGATGGAGAACAACAAGTATTTTTAAAAACTCAAGAAAACATCTAAAACTGAATGCCAAAATGTTCCCTTTGGAAATCTTATACCTTGCCTCATTGCATTAAGGGTCATCCATCTAGAGTTAATCAATATTTATCTCATCAGCTGTTTTAATTTCCTGACTAAAATTACCTTTACCTTTAAGTCGGCTGCCCTACTCTTGCCCCAAACATGTGTCAAGGACTATATCCCTATATACAAGCATTCACACACTTAAAGATTAAAATCCTTATCCACGGTAGATGTTCACTTCATAATATGAAAATTTCTATGTAACATCCAAATCACTATTTCATACAATGGTTAGCTTATACTGTTTATAAACTATTCCTTTCTAATTCCCATACCCTCTGAGAACTGAGTTGCAATTAGTGATAGTGGCCAGGAGGTGGCACGCTCTCATTTTCCTAGATTTATTTCTCAGTGTTCATTTTAAAGAAAATTTTTTTTTGTAGCACTTATCACAAATGGCAGATATGAATGAAAAATAAGACATTCAGAAAAATAACGAGTTCAAATTTCTCCAAAGTTTTACTTATTACTAACCACTTTTATGCAAATAAAATAGTTTAAATACTTTGAATAACTTTTTCTCTACAGTGAACAAGGAACAGAAGGGAAGAAAAAAATTTAAAATAATAATTGCTTAGAAGTATCTCAATTTTTTCAACTCTTCCTTTTTGGCTCATTTTATATTATGCTGGACTGCTTTACACTTACGAAAGTATTTTAAAACTATAAACCCCACATTTCAATACAAAAAAAAAACAAGTACAGTTTTAAAATAAGAATTTTACAACTGATATTTTAGAGCAGGGGTTCTTAACCTTTTTTGTTCCATGGACCCTTTTGCCAGTCAGTTGAAAACCAAAGACCCTTTTACTAAGTACACACTATACTGTGTATTATTTAATAAATAATCACACCTGCACCAACATGTCCCCATAAGAATAATGTTTTTTTGAATTTCAACTCAAGCTCATGGGCCTTGTGTTAAGAACCCCTGTTATAGAGAGAAGATTTGTTAGTTGAAAGTAAAAGATCGCCTGATATAAGTTTTATTCAAGGCACATATAATATTCAAATGTTTCTTTCGCTTAATAAAAGCTAAAGAAGTATGTCCAGATCTAAAGGCTATTCTACTGCTTGCAAAAATAAATAGCATTTTTAAGGCCTGATAATCCATCACGTATATACTGTACTACATTAACAGATGTGGTGTATATGTATGTGCATACTGCGCGCTTCCAGAAATTCTCCAGTAAAGGACAATGGGAAGATACGTTACTGATTGTCCTGATTTGGTCTGGAATACAGTCCACTGCCTCTTACTGAGTCTTTCATAGGAAGGTAAGAACAATCTCTAATCATTCCTGAAAAGGAATAATCCAAAGCTGGCCGAAAAGGCAACGCTGGTACCAACCCAGACGTTAGGTAGGGTGACATAAAACCAGATAGTCCTCTTCCTGGAGAGGAGTATGCCAGTCGTAATGGACTAATACCCAGTCTAGGATTTAAGCTGTAGAGACTTGAATCACCTCCATATGAAGCAGAAGTGGTCTGAAGAGGAGAGAAAGCTGATTTATTACCTAGAACTCCAAAACCAATTCCAGCTAGACTAAAATTAGAAGCTCTCTGAAAGGCGATGTGCTCAGATCTTCCAGAACTTGCTAGGTCCCTGGTGTCTGGCTTATGTTCTTTCCCATTTAAGACCTGTTCAATGGCTTGAACCACATCCCCTTTGCAGAACTGTAGAATGCCTTCTAGCCAGCTGCGCCTATAACTTGGGAAAATCTTGGTAAGGATATCAAGAGGATTTCTTGGTCTTGAGGAAAATGTGGGAAGACTAGATCTGGTAGCAGTGATATCTTTGACCCATTCACTCTCGTTTCCTGATTCCAAATCAGAAGATGACAAGGACCTCGGGCTCTCTTCGCCTCCTGATTGTTCCTCAGGGTTAGGAGACAAGATGTTATCATCCTTGTTTGACTTTTCTGAAATAGGTGACCTGATGTTTTGTTTTCCAATGACACCATTAGACTTGGGAGATGAAACCAGGGAAAGTTGATGGGATTTGGAGACTGATTCTTCTTGTTCATGCTGGTATGAGTCATATTTACCCATTTTTTGTTCTTGAGGGAGAAGAGGAAAAAAAAAGAAAAGAATAAAAAATAGGGAAAATGTTCCAGAACATAGTACTGCCTACTCAAAATTAATGCTGGAACAAATCATTCACTTATTCACAGTATATTAGTAAGAATTATTCACTTTTAAAATGTTAATGACTAACTCAATTTTAAAAGATCATTCTGAAATGCAGGTATTAGAAAAATGGAAAATGCTATTTCTTATGTAATTTCAGGATCACAAACATATATATATATGCAGTAATTATTTAGGAATCAGAATATTAAAAACCTATTATTACCCCAAACTATTAACATTATGTCAATAATATCCACTTTCCTATCTTGGTAATTTGAGTTATTCCTAAACATTACCCAAGTTTTGGTGTTACCTAGTAGGTTTTTTCCTTTTCCCTTTTTTTTTTTTTTTTTTTTGCAATCACACTATGTAACAATAACTAAATCACATGATTATGTTTAGATATGAAAAAGAAGCAGCAATCATAGTTTGAAAATGAATATTCTATTTAATCATGAATGTTACATTTCAACAATTTATTTCTTATGCTCACATTTTAGGTTCCAATTAAATTATATGAATAATGTGAGGAAATAACAAAATTGTTAATTTCACTTCAAATTTAAACCAATAATGATTCCTGTGATATCTATTTCAAATCATACCAGAGTGTGCATATTTCATTGTATGTGAAAGATGACACTGTGTTGGTATTTTTTTCATAATCCTTTGTGAAATATATACATTTATTTTTCAATCCTTAGGAAATATCAAGAAAAGAATTCACAGCTACATTGTTTCTGAAATACAATTATAAACTTCACTGTTGCAATCTGTGTGGATCTGCAAAATGACTTGTAAAAAGAACATATTAGGCATTGGCTTCAAATCACAACCCTCTCCACCAGATATTAAGGGAGAATTTTTCCTAAAAATATTTTACATAAAAATCTGATTTGTCTACCTCAATATATTAATCATATGAATAGTAATAAAACAAGACTATCTTAAACATCTTTTTACCAAGCTAATGCCAGGAAAAAACGGTAATGTACACATTAGCTAAATAATTTTTATTTTGGTCTAAATTTCCTCTTGCTCCACAGAGATATTTTAGCTCTATTTCCATGAGAAAAGGTAACCTGTCAAGAGGGATTCTCAAAGTATTTCTGTCAAATGTTTTTTTTTTCTCTATAGGGCTTATAAATGCAGTGGAACAAATATTGTCTTTAAAAGTGATTTGCAACCACAATTGGCAATACTCCCATGTTTTTTTCAGTTTCCCTGAGAAGCAGCCCTAAATCCTAAAGAAATATCTTTAGTTTATTTTTAAAGTAAAGTGTGTACATTTTAGAACATTGAGGATCAAAATGCTGACATTAAATCAAACATATGACAAAAAATAAAAGATGTTGCTACCACAAATATACAAGCCCTCATAGTATTTTCAATTTTAAATAAAACAATTAAGCTTTTCTAATGAAGTCTGTTGAGTGGAGACAGATTGGCTTTGGTCCTCCATTCCATATTTTTTCTTACAAATATGGCTCACCAAATCCACATATGAACATTAGAAAGTATCAAAATTTCATCTCTGAGCACATTATGCATAAAAATAATTTCCAGTTTTATATTTTAGTCATTAATAAAATGCTGATTGCATAAGGCTATTTAGAAAATAAGGTGTCTCTAACCTGCTGTGATATCATTTATATCATCTCTCTGTCCTTTGAACTTCCATAGTTTGTCTCACTTTGACTATTGCTTTTATCATTGTATTTTATGCCTTGTGTTGTGGTTGGGATTCATATAATCTTCCTCTTTTGAATATAAAGTTCTTTGTATAGGAAAACCCTGTTCACCTCTGAATCACTCAGCTAGTCTTTGTTTAATGAATGAGTAAATTAGACTACCTTCCTACAGTTCATGGAAATTGTGTTAGGAGGCAGTCAGTCAATTTAGAAAAGCCATTGAAGTAGACTTTCAAAACTTGGCTTGCTTTCATAGGTCATCTGAGACAAAGAATAAAATAAAATAATTAACTCTATAAAATACAATTTAATATAAAAAAACAGAAACATAAACCATGCACATAAATCAATGTCTCTCACACCTTAATCCACCAGAGCTCACTCTTAGTTTAGTTTAAGAAATTTTAACTTTTACTTCTCTTTTAAAGCAGTTTTACTTATAACTTTACTCTTCACCTCTCTTTGATCTTTCATGCAAAATGCTTAAAGTCTTATTTATTTTTAGTGAAATAAACTAGAACATGTGCAACACAAACTGCCACATGCCTCATTCAAATGCAGGGATAGCCTTTTCAAAAGTACATCTTGTGGTCTTTTAAGACTGCAATTTTCACAGTTCAGGGACATTTTCTCTAATTAATCACCGATTCTTTTTTCATATACTTTTGTATTATACGACCTCTTAGACTTAAAAATAATGTTGAAATAATTTTTTCACTTCTAGTAGACCCTGCTGTGGACTGTAAAATTTGCTAAAATTCAGTAGGATTTCATTGGCAGGAAAAGTTAATTTGGGTCTGCCATAGCCAAAATATACTTTTTTTTTGTCTAAAACTCAAGGCTACCTTTTCCACTGCAACACAGGAGATAGGAGAGATTTGCTTCCAATAAATAAGAGAAAAGATTCAAAACTCTTTGGATTAAAAAAGCCCCAATATTGGACTTAAAAATTCTTACCAAGGGTTTTACAAATCTGGAAAATGTCTTTCCTACGAGAAGATTCAAAAGTTAAAATATGAGTGCTGTCTACACTTTGGGAAGCCCGAGCACAAATACAAACAGTTGGGGGTGACTGGGGGCTGCTTGGTGGATTTCAGTCTCTCTCAGACTGGTGCCAATGGTTTGCCCAGAAAGTAAACTGCACAATCATCTATCAGTGAGTTTCCCACGCAAGATCCGAAGATTAACTCTGGTTTTGTAACTGAAAATAGAGCAGTTCAAGCTCAAAACACAGCACCTCTCAACTGAGTTTTCCGCTCAAGGCCCGCCCTCAGGTTCTACTCACGCAGAGAAAGTTAGAGCAACTTGAGCGCTAACAAGCTATTCTGAGCTCCAGTTGCTCATTTGTGATGGTCCTAGCTTCACATTTTCATTGCCTTATCCTAAAACCTTAAGAAACAAACGAAAGCCCTTCCGAACTGACTGATTGCAGAGCAGTTTCCCAAAATTTAAAAACTTCTTTTAAACAACTTTCTTGCCTGCCTCCAGGGCACTGCCTGTTTCAAAGCGTTTTTCTCCAGAGTAACTCTTTTCTTGTGCGAAGAGTAAACTCACCTTGTTTTTCCCCAGGATAATCCGGGTGGAAAGCCTCGAAAGCGGGGGTCGCCAGACTACCAGCCTGTCTCAAGGCACCAAGTCCCAGCGCAGTCACCACCGCAGGGCCGCCCGCCGCCTGGAGGTTCTCCCCTCTGCCGTTGCCTGCGGATGCCCGACCCCCGGGACCCGAGGGTCCAGGGTACATGAGCCTCTGCAATCCCCGGGCCTCGCTCTCCTCCTGCGCCTGCTGCCTGCGCAGCGCCACCTGGGCAGCCATGACTCGCTGGCGCTCGGCGATCAGAGTGCACTTGGCACAAGTGCAGTCCCGCCAGCGGCAGAAGCGCTTGTGGCCCTTGAGAGCCGACACAACGCCGTGGTTGCGGCAGCGGGCGCACTTGGGGGTCCGCGGGTAACCGCAGTTCCCCGCGCCGAGCCCCCTCTCCAGCCCGGGAGCAGGAGGGCAGCCTCCGCTCCCAGTGGCGGCGGCGGCCGCTGCGCGCAGAAAGAGGCTGGGCGGCCGGAGGAAAGCTGGAGGCACCGGCATCCCCGGCGGCACGGGAGACGGAGATGGAGGAGCCGCAGCCACCAGCCCCGGGGCCAGGAGGGGTCGGCCGCCGCTGCGCTCGCTGCTGCCACACTGTGACTGCTCCATTCCTGAGAAATTGCTGGCGAAGGGAATAGCAACAGCAAAGCCAGCCCTCTGCGCTCTGTCCCACAGCTAACCCTGCCGGGATGCTGAGGGGCGGGGGGACCTGCTGTAGTCGTGCTGCCCCCCACCCGCTCTCTGGCAAAGTTGTCCACTTCTCAGTGAGTTCCCAGGGGCCGCGGCCGCGAGCTTTCGAAGTCTGGGAGCGCGAAAGTAATGCCAGTGCTCGCGGTGCACTTTCTGAGCCAAGGCTACCCCGCCCACCCGGTCTACCGGCCAAGCCCTGAAGTCCCTGGAGCGCCGGGGCGGAGAGTGGGGACCGTCTGGGAGGAGGGGCGGTGGAAGACTCAAGAAACCGTCCTGAAAGGCTGGAAATGCCCCTTCCCCAAAGAAGCCCCCTTCCCCACTTGCCTCGTCTTGAATACTTCAACGTATATATTTTGTTATGTATCATTCATGCCCGCTCCCGCACCTTTCATTGCCCTTTTCAAATTAATCACGATTTGAGACTGTTCCACTGGTCCACACTTCTAACCAAGCTTGCAGATTTGGATTGGGATTTCGATTTGGATTTCTCCTCTTCTGTTCTTTTCCCAAATGAAAGCTTAAGGATGGCAGCATGATCAATGTTATTGGGAAAGCGCAGCTTGAGAGCCTGCAAATTAGTTACCCACCGAAAAGCCACCTAATTTTAAATGGGGCTCCGGGCTGTGTCAAAACAATGGATAAATAAGTAAGGAAGTTGATTCACAATCCATTTTATTTCCATATGTAAATTTGGATTGTGTATATTTTTATATTTAGAACTGTTGCTGTTTAAATAATTCTTTTTGAGTGTTCTTATCTGAAACTATTTATAGCCAGCATTTGTGTTAAAAATTGTTTCAAAAATACATTTCTAGTGTAAAGTATCAGGGAATGTCTTTTAAGCCATTGTTTAAATATGCTGTCATAAAATGTACTATTATAGCATGCATTTAATGTCTTAAATATAAGAAAAGACCATATTAATTTTAAACCAAAAGAGCACTTCAAGGC
>PVKH010031502.1:0-12270 GCA_004027955.1 Chaetophractus vellerosus
CTCCTTCCTCTTCTAATTGGATGAATTGAGAAGATGGAAACAAGATGTTTGTCTAAGAGAAGAATGACCAGCTATTCAGATCTGTTTGTGTTGTTTCAGTTGAATAGCAGTGACCTGAGGATATGGGTCCTAGTTTCAGCTCTGCTGTCTACATGTTTGTGACTTCAGGCAAATTGCTAGACTGCATAGGCTTCAGTTTCTGCATTAGTAAAATGGGGTGATAATCTTTGCAATCTTTTCCAACTCTTGACATTTTATATATTTCTGTGAAAAAACAAACTGGTACATTTTTCTATTTTGCAGCTAAGGGAACTGAGGCAGACTTCCCCAAAGTCACACGACTAGTATGGAAAACTATGGCCCCTATCTCCTGATTTCCAGACTTCGGTACTGGAATAATAATAGTTCAGTACTTTCCACAGGCCACAAGTGGGAACTTTGGAAAGTGTGATATTTGAAATATACTTAAGAACCGTCCCAAAGACATCACAAAGTCCATAGGCTGAAGCTTCAGCATTTTACTAGTAAGAAAGAGATAGAGTGCCATCTTTTATTTTAGAAGAAATTCTGACAAGTTTAGTGATCTGGACTCTTGCCTTAATATTAGATACAACATTAGATACAACAAATATGGCAGAGGGAAAAGGTGGGCTATCTGATGTGGGCTCGTTAACAGATTTGAAATTATGGCACTCCATTGTTGTTGAGTGCCCTAAACTACTGTGAGGCATCATTTTGCAGCAACTAAAATACTTACCTTAGAGGGTCATAATTTGACCCTAAGTCTTCATGAAAAGTTTAAATCCTCTTCTGCATCAGTTTGAAACAGACAGAAGTAGTATGTTTAAGACTGACTGTCAATAAAATTTTTCTGATTTCTGTATATAGAAGTTAGACTACAGTTTATAGAAGAATTTACTTATGTGAAATACTTTTCTTTATGATACCAGATAAGTAACATTATTGAATATAAAATTTATTCATTTGGCACTTGGTAATAGTATATTGCAAAAAGCTCTTTGGGTTGAGCTTGTTTTTTTTCCTTCCACTTGGAATATCACAAAACTTATCACTTGAATAAACGATGAGTCCATGGTCCTTTGAGGTATTATTATTTCAGCATAACTTTTAAATCTATCCATAAATAGTAGAAAGAACTCTTTAGCATGCATTTTCAGTTTCTCAAGCTTGAATAATTTGGTAACCAGTTGTCCCAGCATGTTTTGTTGAAAAGACTATTTTTTTACCCATTAGATGTCTTGGCACCTTTGTGAAAAATCAGTTGGGTTTCAGGTTCTTTCTTCTTAAATGTTTAATACATCTACAATATGAAGGAAAAACATTGTTAGAAGTCAACACTTCTAAGTTTGGGATTGATTGTTGTCCCAGCGAAAGCTGACTAATCGGTATTCACGGATGTTCTAAATAATTTAGGTCTTATTCTGTGCAACATTTATCTGAAAATAAATAAATAATTGGAAAGTTGGATGCTAATATTACCTTAGAGTATTTTTTAGTATTGTAGTTGGGTTTTACAATTTAAAATACCATTGTGGGACACAGATCTGGAGGGAGCTTTAAAGAATATTTAACTGAGGCAGGTAAAGTTATTTGTCTAAAAGTCATATAACTGATTAGTAGTAAGGCCAGGACTTCAAGCAATTCCTGCTCCCATTTTCTTTCTATTATATGCCTCTATTATATGGATACAAGATATTGTCTGAGGTAGTCAAAGAAGCAAAATATCCAGACTAATTCTGGCCCCAGATAAAGAAGCAGATAGTTTTTTAGTGAGTAGCAGTGAAATTATGGTTTGGTAAGAATTCCTCTTATCTGACACCGTCAGGGTATGCTTTTGGTTGATTAATTGTAAAGGTCAATTTAAACAGGTACTCCTAAGGAATGGTGCATACAGATGGTGATATTTTATTTTAAAACATGTATTTGTACATTTATTCTCTACTGATATAGTGCCATTCTCATTTCTCTGAAATTGGTCTGCCGATTAGATTTCCATCTTCTTCCTTGCTTCAGTTTCAGTTTCTTTAAATTGAGTGAGAACCCAAGGGCATTTGCAAAGAATCTGGGTATAGAATCCTAGATTTATATGATTCCCCACCCTCCTGCCCCACCAGGTTCATGATTCTCTCACCCATACCTAATTCAATAGAAATTTTTCTTAGCAACTTGTCTGTATCCTATTTCCCAAACATCTGCCTTAGGTTTCATAAAAACAATTTTCTTTTTCTACACATCTTTTGTAAATTATGTAATTATGATAAGAGGTGCAAGTGCACTAAACAGGTTTGGGAATCATCACATCTGTTTCTTGGTGATCAAATAACTCAACTAGTAGGCATTAAAGTCACAGGTGAAGTAGACAACCTTCTAGCTATAAGCATATGTCAGTATATTAGGGGCATCAATCAGTATGTTATAAAGGGGAAAGAGAGAGCATAGCTCATCCTGTGAGACCAGTACTTAGAAACTGAGTAAGAAAGCTCTTGATCATCTGTTCAATAGAATAGTCAATATCTATATAAAATGTTAATACCAAATTTTATGTATTATGAAACGATATCTAAGTTATATTGTTAAAGAGAAAAACAGTTTACAAAAGAGCATGGCTAATAAGATTCCGTTTGTGTGTGTACATAGGAAAATGTCTGGAAGGAAGTGAATCAAAATGTTAAACAGTAAAAAAATGTTGGTGCTTCTCTAATCAGTGTGGGTGATTTTTTTACTTTCTATTTTTTATAATTCTATGCTGCTCAAAACTTCTACATTAAACATTTATTACTTTTAAAACTTAAAGTGAGCTATCTTCAGAGAAGAGCCTATTTGAAATGTGTCATTTTAAACAATAAAGTTCTTTATAGAATTTAATAGAAGTTAGGCAATAGAGAATGCTCTTGGTTAGGTGCCCTCTTCCTGGCACCTGTAGACAGTGAGCAAGCGTCTTTATGTCAACATGTATAAATAAAGGTACTTCTTTTTTTTTTTTTTTTTGTCTGTAGCAGTATAGCACCATAAGAGAATGGAATGGGATTTTCTCTCCTACTTTTTCTTACTTTTTTATATGTGTTTGATATTGTGATCAGTTTTTCCTTTCTGGTTTTATTTTTCAGGAAGATTTCGACGTTGATCATTTTGTGTCTGACTGTAGGAAGCGGGTCCAGTTGGAGGAACTTAGAGATGATCTGGAACTCTACTATAGACTTCTTAAAACAGCCATGGTTGAACTTATCAACAAGGATTATGCAGACTTTGTGAACCTCTCAACAAACTTGGTAAACTTTAAATCCACATTCCCTGCCAGTCCATATATGTGTATACATATACATACTTTTCTCTCACCCAAATTTATTATTAAAAGTTCTGAGGGTTTTTAGAAACCTTTTAGTGACTTTCTCCCATAAACTTGAAGAGATTACTAATCTCATTAATGAAAGAACCAAATTTTCTTGTTACACATTTTTTTAAATGCTTATTCATTTGGGACTATTCTAACTTGTTTGTTTTTCAATTAGGTATTGCATATTAGTGAAAAGTAAAGGATAGTAATTTTAGAGGATTGATTTTTGTTAGCTGTTCACCAATCACCATGAAATTTCCCTGATTTAGACTAATTTGCAAGAGAAAACACCAGCCATTCTTGAGGAAATGTTTAATTTACTTCCACGTACAGATTGTAAACAGAATTAGGCTGAAGGAACATTGGCTAGTATTGGTCATTAAGAGGCTTGGTTTTATAAAAACGTAAGAATGGTTTGTAAAGAGCTTATCAGTTGTTTGCAAATGTTATTTAGAAATGCTGAATTTCTAAATTGCAAAGTTTTCCTTGAGTCTTCTTGTTCATATTTTAATTAACTTTTTAAATCTATTTGTCTATAGAAGTACAAAAATTATCCATCTCCATTGGAATCAAAATTAATGAGCTATATTTGGTTTTAGGAAATGTACAACTGAAATAAATATTCTTGTAGGAGTAGAAATCTAGAAAATTGTATTTCAGTTATATTTCATTTGAATTTTTCTCAAGGGTTATAATTGTGCTTAGGAGAGACACATTCCATCAGAATTTCACATCAGCTGGTTGAATGTCATAAATTACAGATGGCTGACTACTCACCTCCAGTTAACATTTTTCAAATTCATTTAAAAATCTCATCCAAAGACAAATTGTGCATAAGGAGGATTTCATGTATTATTACTTACCTTATTTTTATAGTTTTCTTGTATATTAACAGTTCTTTTTCATATTCTATCAGCAATATTTATAGCAAAATAACATTTCTGTTATTAAGCTAATTACTTAGAAATATATGGTTGTCCATTTTTGTTGCACAGAAAGAATTACCTAAGTTCAGCTTTGATCTTTAAATAGATACATAATTATTACTTCTGACTGTGATGTGTGTGTGTGGCAACATGATTTTGCCTTTAGGTTGGCATGGACAAAGCCCTCAACCAGCTTTCTGTGCCTTTGGGACAATTACGAGAAGAGGTTCTGGTAAGTCCCCAAATAATACTAAATAACCTACTATAAAGCATGACGTGCTTGATTTGCCTCCTCAAAAAAAAAAAGAATTCCTTTCATCTATTAGATTTTTTTTTTGAACAATTAATGATTATAGTGCCTACCCTCAAAAAATTGTAAATGATTCTCTCTTTTTTTGCCTGTGATATAACCTAAAAAATCATGCTTGATTTAAAATGACAGATTCTCAAAGTAAATAGCTTTAAAATGTGGGCAAAGGAGAAGAAGACTGGGGGAAATTCAACTTGTTGATGCCACCTCTCTAATATTTAACTCAAAATGTAACTGAAGGATAATATTAAAAGTAATGTAATACCTAATAAACATTTTATTTAATGTTTCTCTAAGAAAGTGCCTACATAGAAATGAGACTCCCACCTCTTAAGTCACTGGAGACATGAGTTCCATCTCTCAACAAAAGAGGGAGGTGTTTCTAAGGCTTAACTCAAGCATCACTTCCAACAGAAAGCTGTGCTGCCACGTTCCTTCTTCCACCCCAGTCTGTGTTAGGTGCTCCTGCTTCTGGGCTCCCTTAGCACTCATGTTCTATCATTAAATTTAGTGTATAATACTGAAATTGTCTGAATATTGCCACCGCTAGACCATGAACACTTTGAGTAGCCTTATTCGCTTAGCCCTAAGCCAGTGCCTAGCACATGGTAAAATCAGCTAATGACAGAAATAAGCATTCAGTGTACGTGTGGTGCTGCAAAAGAAAAGAAATGTCAGTGCTTAGGAGTCCAGAGAGTAGTAGTCAGGAAAGAATTCTTAAAGGAGATAAGTTTTGAGCTGTGTTTTGAATTAGCACATGTTTTCAAATGTGTGTTTTTTATTTTTATTTTTAATTATTAAAAGACTTTCTTGGAATTGAAAGAAAATGGTTTTTATGAGAACAGTCTAATTCCACAACAGCCTCTGTGTGGCTTTTCTCTTCTTACTGTGCCTTTTCCTACCCCTAGCCTTGTAGGTGTTGTGTTTCCCAGACTTTAGCCTATAGCTTTTAATTTTTCTCTCTCTAACCTCTCTTCCATGGAAAAAGATTCACTTTGTGGACATCTGCTTGGAACTTTGTGGATTACTCTCCCTTGCACGGGCTCTACCCCTACCTTGCCAACACCATAACCCTTCTGTATTCCCTAGCTATCTTTATAGCTACCTTTTCCTAATCAGTAACCAGAGATCCTTCCTTCCTTTTTTTAATCCTAAGTCACAAAGCTACTCTGTGGGATTCTAAGATCATTGAGGGATGAGACTGTTTTTGTCTTGTTGATCATTATATACTCATTGGCATTTCGTAGGTATTTTCTTAATATTTGTTGAATCAATGAATTCACTGCCTTTCTATAGAATGTTTGTGATTTGTTCAGTTTATTTTTTTAGTTTGTTTCTATTATCTTTGTTTTGGCCCTAATTCCTAATGATTTCATACTTGGCTTAATTGATCAGCCTCCAGATAGGCTTTTATACCTATAATCTTTCCCCTTTCCTGGTCATCCTGTTCCTTAACTTTTGATTCCTAATTTTCTCAAACCAACATTTTTATCATGATATATCAGTCCTTAAAAGTTATCTAGTTCTCCAAAGTCTATAGAATCTAGTCTAATCACTTTATCTGAGCAAAGTCCTCCTAAATCCAACTCCTCACTTTATTTCTACTTCTCAAATGAAGCCTGTGATACACCCAAGTGTGTGCCTCATTGACCCCGAATATGCCATACTCATTTCTGTCAGATCTTTTGTTTTTTAATCATCTTCTCTCTGCTGTTTTCAGGATGCACAACTTTTCAAAGCCTAACTCAAGTCTCATCCCCTTTGCAAATCTTCCCCAGTCTTTGACTCAGATTGTCCTTTTCCTATCCTGATCACCCATGAAATTCTTCATATATATATTATTGTTTTGGCAGTTAATCCTGTGTGACTTTACATTTATATGTCATTTTACCCCTTAAAGTATCAGTACCCTAAATAGTTATGTCTAGTATTTTGTGTTTTTGGCAATAGCTGTGTAATACTGGACAGTTGATACCAAGTTCTATGGAATTGAATTAAATGTGTAAATTTCATGTTATAAACCAATTTTGCAATACATTTTCTTTATTCTTTTTAAGAGTCTTAGATCATCTGTCAGTGAAGGAATTCGGGCAGTAGATGAACGAATGTCTAAACAAGAGGACATTAAGGAAAAAAAGGTATGCTCAAGTATTATACTAATAAAACATTGCCTCTCTATGTCACCTTATAGTTACAAGACTTTTCATATATATGGTCTTATTTACTCTTCTTGGTAACTTTGCAGAGAGGAAAAGTAGTGTCTTTTATTTGTATTTAGGGAACAGTAGCTCAGCAAGGCTAGAAGAGAGCCTAGGTCTTCTCTCTCTTGGCCTGATTAAAATCTCAGTAATAAGGGTAATGTAAAATAATTAAAATTTTTGAAGGCAAGGAAAATTGCATATTCTTCTTGTGCTTTGATTTATTCATGATAGCATTAAAATATTTAAAGAAACCTATAGATACCTTATGTTATATGCCAGCTAAAAGCCCTCCCCCATGTCTTCTCATACTTTTCAGTACTTTGAAACTGATTTTTCCCCCAAAGCTCTTTTGCTTGTATAGATTTTTGAATTACTTAAGACAGAAATATAAGGTACCCTCATTTTCCAAAAGAAGAAACAGCAATAACTGACATTAGTGAAGTCATTTAATATTTTAACAAGCATATACACACACACACACACACGCATATATATATTTTAAAACAATTTGTGCTTTTTTATGTTTTTTGTTGTTGTTGTTTTGAGGTACTGGTGGCTGGAGGATGAACCCGAGTCCTCGTATGTGGGAAGCCGGCGCTCAACCACTGAGCCCCATCAGCTTCCCTGAGTTGGTTTTTTTGTTTGTTTTGCTTGTTGTTTTTTTTTTCTGTTTGTTTGTTTGTTTTTTCAGGAGGTACCGGGAACCAAACCTGGGACCTCCCATGTGGGAGGCGGGCGCTCTACCACTTGAGCCACATCCACTCCCAACAATTTGTTTTAACAACCTTGTAAAGAAGGTATTTTTACTCACATTTTAGAGATTAGGGAATAAGTGGGCTTTCTAAAGCAAGATATTTCAATATTGTACTGCAGGTTTATAGTTTTGTAAAAAGGTAGAATTTTGCTTTCTCATCCTACCATTTTAATTTTTTCTTTCGTTTTTTTCCTCCTTTTATATCTCTCTGTGTATACTGCCTTTAATTTTTAGTGCTCCTATCTTTATGTTTTAATTTTATTTTTAATCGTAGTCATGTAATGACAGAGTTAGAATTAGAATTCAAGACTTCTAACTCTAGCTTGGTGTTTTTACCAACATTTACTATATTTATTTATTTGTGTGTATATATATGATTTTATGCCTTTTTTTTTTTTTTTTTTTCAAAATTGTCACTCCATCTCTGAGATGGACACTTGTTTGTTTGCTCATTATCTTTGCTCGTGTTTTTGCTTATTTTCTCCTTGTTATTTGCTTGATTGTTTTGGAATTTTTTGCTCATTGTCTGTCTTCTTTAGGAGGCACCGGGAACCAAACCCGGCACCTCCCATGTGGGAAGTGGACACTCAACTCCTTGAGCTATATCCACTCCCTGCTCGTTTGTTTCTGCTTACTGTCTGCTTGTTGTTTCTGCTCATTGTTTTTGCTTGAACAGTTGTGTGCCCGCCTCCCACATGGGAGGTCCTGGGTTCAGTTCCTGGTACCTCAACTGCTCAAGCCACATCCACTCCCTATATTTTTTTATTTTCAAGGGAGAGAAGCCTGTTTTAGAGACCTTCCTGTTTAATTCTCTCTTGGATCCCTTCTCACCTTTTATCTAAAGATTTCAAGAATGTCGGGTTTCTGTAAAAGATTGCTTTGTGAGAGCAGGAAAGTTTTGCCTTGTTTATTCACTGGTGTCCCCAATGTCTAAAAGAATGTCTGGCACATATTAGGTGCTCAGTAACTATTTGTTTAACTAAATACTTTGTATTTTTCTTTTATTTTAAAGATGAGAGTTTTACAGTGGTCCTCAACTTCTCTGCAACCTTAAGAGCTGCTTTGATAATATTTGCCTTGTATAAATAAATATATTTAATGAGTTTTTACTCACATGATTATGTCTTGACACTTAGGCATATAGATGTATTAAAAATGGAGAAGGTAAATATTATCAAACTAAAATTAAAACGAGGACAAGAAAAATTATAGGCAAATAAATATAGCACAGGTTGAAAGGTTCATTTAAGATGGGAAAAGGAAAAAAAATAAAGAGTGCAGAATATAAGAAAGCAAAAAAGTCTACTTTTTTAAAACTATAAACTTAGAATAGAATATTGAAGTATGCTTGTTCTAGAAAGCCAAAAGTAAGATTTGCATTCTCGGAAATTCGGTGTTATATAGAAACATGTAAAATGTAGAAAGCTCTGTATATTCCAAATTGCCTTTTGGCTTTTCTTTTCCTGTATTTAGAATGAGGAAATAAGATAATTAAGATTAAACACGATAACCTTTTTTTACTTAATTTTTATATTTGTAGATGTGTGTTTTAAGGCTTATACAAGTTATTCGATCAGTTGAGAAAATTGAGAAAATATTAAGTTTTCAAAATTCTAAAGAAACATCTGCACTAGAAGCAAGCAGGTAAGTGATTTTTACTAAATATCATATAAATCAATATTTCTCACCCAGTTGAAAAAAATTTTTCAGTTAGTGCTCATTTCTGAAAGAGAAGAATATTCAAGTATATGTGCTTAATGCATTTAAATGTAGCTCAAGAAAAGTTGAGTACATGAAATGGTAAAGTTTATAATGTATGTCATTATAAAACCTTTATGGTTATAGGTCACAGTTCCAAAGTACTATCTTTGTAGGAATCTGAGGCAGAGGGCTTTCTGTGGAAGAGTTTCATTTTGGAATTTCTTTACCCATGGTCTAGCAAAAGATCCTTGTTTATCTTCAAGGTGTGGAACAACATTAATCACTCCTAAACATTTTAAAGATGTGTCCAGAGTAAGCCAGTTGATATACCTTGAGATTCAAAAAGCACTAGCATTATGTCATTAAGAAACAGTACAGGACACATTTAGTTGAAATATATAAACAGAAAAGAAAAGGCTTATGAAGAAAGAAAAGACCTTTTCCTTTATTATACTGTGGGTATCTTAGTACCTCCCCATTCTACAATTTTAAATCACCCAGGTAGATAGGTAAGTGACTCAGAAAATGAATTGAGTAGATCATATTAAAACTAGTGAGGGAAGCAGATGTGGCTCAAATGGTTAGGTTCCCGTTTATCATGTGGGAGGCCTCAGGTTCCCTACCCGGGGCCTACTGGTGAAGGCAAGCTGGCCACCCACACGGTGCAGTGAGCTGGCGGCCCTCACGGCATGGTGAGCTGGCACAGCAAGATGGCGCAATAAAGGGAGACAAGCAGACACAGAAAAACACACAGCAAATGGACACAGTGAGCACAAGCAGCAAGGGGGGGATACATAAATAAATAAAATAAATCTTAAAAAAAAAAACCCGAAACTAGTGAGAGGCACCATGGCAGAGTGGAAAGAGCAGAGGCTCTGGAATTAGATTTACCTGAGTTTATTTATATTGCACATACTAGCTGGGTGACCTTAGTCAAGTTACTTAAACTCTGTGCCTTGGTTTTGTCATCTGTAATGTAAGGCTAACAATAACTATTCTTCCACAGTTGTTTGACAGTTCATTGGGACACTATCAGTCAGTACCTAGCATAAATGTCTTATTTGGGACTAACCCAGGCTTCTTTTAAAGTCTCATTGACAGCCATAAAATTTTTCCCTGAGTAATATGGAATGAACTACTGCAAAACCAACTGAAACCAAATTGAATGTCATGGTAATATTATAAAGACATGTTTGATTTCTTAATTTTAGGAATCAGAATTTTAGATTTGGAGGGGACCCTTAGAGATAATATACTCCACATTTCTCTTTTTATAGGTTAAGATAAAAGGAAGTGATTCTCCTAGGTCTCTATTTTTTATAATCAGACTGCATAAAAAGGAGATACCTGCCATCCTTATTTCTTCGGTTCATTGCACTTGTGTTCCTGCTCTTTCTATTTCCCTTAATCTGCACTTATTAAAGTCACCAATAACGTCCATTTTGGCAAATCCATTGGAGACCTTTATGCCTATACTTTGCTTCGCTTCTGTTTCATTTGTCAGCATTGACATCCTTTTCCACTTGTTTCCTCACTTAGCATCCATGATTTTATCTTCCCAGTGTTCTTTCTATCTTTGACCATGACTACTTTGTATCTTTGAGGGACTCCTTTGATGGGCTCCACTCAACTTTTTAACACCAGTATTCCCCAGGGTAATATTTTCAGCGTTCTGCTCTTTGTCGGCACACTCTCGAGGTAACCTCATCTGTACCTAATGACTTTAATTACCCCTTGGATGCTGATGACTGGATGCTGTTATCTTTATCTCTGTATAGAATTTTCCCCTACTCCTAAGACCCATAGCAGTCTAACTACTTAATGTGCGCCACAGATACCTCCTATTGCTCTTATTCAAAACTGAACTTAACCATCTTCTTCCCCCAACTCTCTCCGCTGTCAAAAAGTCTTCACTTTGTCTTTCATTTCTTTTCTCAGGAAATGGAAAATCTTGGAGAGACATTTTCTCCTTATTTTGCATTCATCCCTCTCTTTCATTCACTAATAAACCCTGTAGATTCTGCTGCTGTAACATCTGCTAGATCTATCTTCTCCTTTCTGTTTCCTCTGACATTGCCTTAGTTCAGACAGTGGCCTTCTAACTAATCTCTTAGCTGCTTTAGTCCACTAACTCCACAGCTGCCAGATTGATCTTTCAAATTTCCCTAGTCACACCTCACCCTTGCTTAAAATCTTTCAGTGGTTTCCCAACAATTTTAGGAAAGCATTTAAACACCTAAGTCATTCTTAGTCACATCTCCTGTATTCTTTACTGAAACCATTCTGAACCACTCATGATTTCCTGACTGCCATAAACATTACAGATTTATGTTTTCCCATACTTTTACTTTTACCTGCAGCTATCTGTTTGTATTAAAGGCCCTATCTACCACTTCAGCCTCACCTTAAAGATGCCCACTGTCACTGTTATTCAACATTATACTGGAAGTTCTAGCTAGAGCAATGAGGCAAGAGAAAGAAATAAAAGGCATCCACATAGGAAGGGAAGAAGAAAGTGTCCCTATTTGCAGATGACATGGTCCTATGTATAAAAAATCCTGGAAAATCCACAGCAAAGCTATGAGAGAATTCACCAAAGTGCAGGGTACAAGATCAACACACAAAAATCAGTGATGCTTCTGTATGCTAGTACTGATCAATCTGTAAAGGAAATCAAGAAAAGTATTCCATTTACAGTAACAACTAAAAGAAACAAATATCTAGAAATAATTTAACCAAGAATGTAAAGACTTATACATGGAAAACTACAGAATATTGCAGAGCCGCCGTGGGCAGGGCAAAAAGCTGCCACGGACAAGGCAAAGCCGCCACGGGACGGGCAGGTCGCCCGCGAACGGAGCGCAGCCAGCCACCTGCGAACAGAAGCAGAGCCGGCCGTGAATGGAAGCAGAAGCCGCCCACAAGCCGGGCAAAAGCCACCTGCGCGATGACCGGTCTCGGCACGTTGCCGCGACGGGGGGCAGACAAAGCAGACAGAGAGGAACACAAGAATGGACACAAAG
>PVKH010031503.1:0-12325 GCA_004027955.1 Chaetophractus vellerosus
AAGTATTTTCTCCTTATAGGGCAGGTAGAAACCGAAGGACAGAAACCACCCCCCCATTTTAAAGCAATTTTATTGAGATATATTCACATACCATATAATCCATCAAAACTGTACATTAAGTAGCTTTTGGTATAATCACAGAGGTGCGTATTCATCAATGCAATCAATATTAGAGAATTTTCATTACTCCAAAAAGAAAAAACCCTGCCACTTAGCAGTCACCTCTCAGTCCCTCTATCCTTCACCTCCATACACATCTGCTAATTTAACTCTATAACATTATTTATATTTACTATTTATATAAATGGAGTCAAACAATATGTAGTACTTTGTGTCTGGTTTCTGCCACTAAGGATAATTCTCTGTCTTTTTTTAACAATTGAAAAAATATTAATTACTATTCACTATAGATCATAGTTTGCTTTAGGTGTATTTTTGCCCAAATATCAGCTTAAAGTTAACATCTGTGTGGTTAACAATACAAATATAAGAATGTTCTTCCATGAGTCAGAACAAATGTACATTAATATTACAGAAATATTTTAAAATAATTTAACTAGGTTTATTTCTTTCATTAAAATGAAATAGGTCTGGTTGCCATTCGGTCAGGATATGATAGCATAGACCCACTTATTCCTGCTCCTCTCCACAAAGCACAACTATAGACCCTGGAAATGGTACATGAGACAACAAAAGGGGAGCTCTCAAAGGTGGTAAGAAGGTGGTGAGCTGTTTTCAGACCTCAGGACTTGAGGAATACCACTGTGGCAAGGTGTGTTATGTCCCCTCACTCAACACAAGAAGGCCACCCAGACCCAGTGTTTCCCAACCTCTGACCCCCCCAGGAGAAGGCAGCTCAGGTGGGCTCACTCCTTCACTGATGGAAAGAAGGAAAGAATGGGAGCCATGCTGACAATATCAGGTGAGTACTGCACTACTGTCAAGGAGGATCGTTGGGGAAACCAGCCAAAAATAAGTGGGGAAAAGCTCTCCTTCCCTGCTCAGCCTAAAACTCTCCCCCTCTGCCTATAAACACTGGAGGGCAGACTAGGGAAAAAGGGACCCCAGTGGCCGCTGAGGGCCTGGCCTGGGAGGCCTCTTTGTCAGTGTACACCTGAGATTCTCTTCCCCCTCCCAGAGACAGCAGGGCAATGGGGGGTGGGTAACAGCAGGGGAACCCTACCACTCCCTCATTCACTGGGAGACACCCCATGGCCTCTCACAGGCTTTCTGGAAGCATTAGGGCGGACCAATGGGAGCCCCATTGACGCTATATAAACCAAGTGGAACAAATGAACACTGCAGAGGCTCTGAAAATTCAACTGCCAATGAAACCACAGCCCACAAATGTAGGCCAAGAATTGTGTGCTCAGTATGACCAGGGTGATTGCCTGCTAAGTAAACGATTTCAATAGGACTCATAGTCTCCTAACATAATAGACAAAACCACCTGTCATACCAAGAGCCAAGAAAAGCACAACTTGAATGAGAGGAGACTGTCAACTGATGCAACACTGAGACAGATCAGATGCTGGAATTACCTGAGAAGAATTAAAGCAGCCATCAAAAAAATGCTTCAGTGATCAATTATGAACCTTCTTAAGACAAAGGAGAAATTAGAAAATCACAGCAAAGAAATAAAAAGGAAATTATAGAAGTGAAAAATACAGTGACACTAATAAAACACTCAGTGGATGGACTAAATAGTAGAGTGGAGGTGAAAGAGGATAGAATCAGTTATCTTGAGTATAGAAAAATAGAATTCAGAATTCATCTAATCTGAACCACAGAGAAAATAAATTGAAAAAAAAAATGAACATAGCATTAAGGACCTGTGGGACAATAGTAAACATTCAACATATATGTTATCATCATACCAGCAAATTAAAGAAGAAAATAATATACCAATTGATACTGAAAAAGCATTTGACAAGTCCAATACCCATTCATGATAAAAATCTCAGCAGATTAGGAATAGAGAGGAATTAATCTGATAAAGAGGATCTGCAAAAGAATCTACATCTAACATCATACTTAATGGTGAAAGACTGAATGTTTCCCCCTTAATATGAGAAACAAGGAAAGGATGTCTGCTCTCTTATTCAACATAGTACTAGAAGTTCTAGCCACTGAAATAAGGTAAGAAAAAGCAATAAAAGGCATACAAATTGGAAAGGAAATAAATATTTGTAGATGATGTGTTCATCTACATATAAAATTCCAAGTAATCTACAAAAAATACACCTGGAACTGAAAAGTGAGTTTAGCAAGCTTGCAGGATGCAAGATCAATGCACAAAAATCAATTTCATTTCTATATACTAACAATGAATATAGGGAAACCAAAACTTAAAACACAATACCAGTTCAATCACTCCAAATGAAATAAAATACATAGGTGTATATTTAATAGAATATTTACAGAATCAGTAAGCTAGAAAGTTTCAAAATGCTGAGGAAAGAAATAAAAATGAATGGAAAGACATACTGTTTTTGTGGATTGGAAAATTGTACATAATAGAAATTTCACTTCTCCCTAAATTGATCTATAGGCATAATATAATTCCTACAAAGGTGTTTTGTAGACACAGACATTTTATTCTAAAATTTATAAAGGCACAGGCCCTAGGATAGGTGAAATAATCTTGACAAAAACAATAATGCGGGAGGAACTACTCTACTCAATATTAAGACTTAACTGTACGGGGATGGATGTGGCTCGGGTGGTTGGGCGTCCATCTCCCGTATGGAGGGACCTGGGTTCGATCCCCGGGACCTCCTGGTAAAAATACAAAATATATATATATATACATATAGAAGGCACATGGACCACCAGGCTCCGTGCACGGGTGTTCCGCCAGGACCCACGAGCCATGCAGCAAGATAATTACGTAACAGGAGAGTGACACAAGGGAGAGCCAAGACAAGATGCACCAAAAAACCAGGAACTAAGGTGGCGCAGGCAGTAGGATGCCTCTCTCCCACACTAGAGATTCCGAGGATCGAACCCCAGTGAAGACAGGAGAAAGATGAGAAGAGAGGGCAGGAAATGGACACAGAGAGTTGCCCAGCAAATGGACCCAGAAACAGCAAAAACAGGGGCGATGGGTAAAAATGGATAAAAGTAAATAAATAAATAAATCCTTTAAAAAAAAAAAAAGACTTACTGTATACCCACAGTAATCAAAACAGTGTGGTATTAGTAGATTGATAGATATGAAGATCAATGGAATGGAATAAAGAGCCCAGAAGTGAACTCACACTGAAAGACCCAACTAATTTTTGATGAAGGTGCAAAAGTAATTCAGTGGAGGAAGAATAGTCTTTTCAACAAATGATGCTGTAGTAATTGTACATCCATAGGCAAAATAATGAATCTCAGTCTAATACATCATATATAAAAACTAAGTCAAAGTGGATCATAGACCTAAATATAAAACATATAAAACTTTTAGGAAAAAAAAGTAGGAGAAAATTGTCAGTATCTTAGGGCTAGGCAAAGAGTTTTAGACTTAACAACAAAAGCATGATCCATGAAAAGAAAAAGTAATAAATTAGAACTCAAATAATTAAAAACTTTTGTTCTAGGAAAGCCCATGTAAAGAGGATAAAAAGACAAGTCATAGACGGGGGGAAATATTTGCAAACTACACATACAACAAAAGTCTAGTATCTGGAATATAAAGAACTCTAAAAGCTAAATTTTATAAATGGTGAACAAATTAGTGATTGCCTATGATTAGGGAGGAAGGGGAACCTGGGCAGTAGGAGGGAGGTGGGCGTGGTCATAAAAGGGCAACAGGAGGGATCCGTGTTGTTTTGGAATTGTTCACTGCCATGACTGTAGTGGTAGATACACAAACCTACACAGCTGGAAAAACTTAATAGAACTTAATACGCTCGCATACACACAAATGAGTACAAGTTAGTAATTCTGGAGAAATCTGAATATCAGTAGATTGTATAAATGTTAATATCCTGGTTGTGATACTGTACCATAGTTTTGCAAAATGTTATCATTGGGGGAAACTGGGTAAAGTGAAAAATGGGTCTTTTTGTATTATTTCTTATATTTGCACATGAATCTACATTTTATCTGGGTAAAAATTCATTTAAACATTGAAAAAGCTTCTCATTATTTCATTAATAAAATTTATACTGCTGCATTTAACTATGCCATCTCCTGTTACATATCCAAAACCGTATCTTTTATGAAAACAAGCAGATTGGCCCAGGCCGACCGGTACAGAGGAGAACTTGCTGTACTCTTTTAACAACTCTGGCTACAGGCAAGCAATCATTTGAATAGATTTTGAAAAGTACATTTTGGAGCTTGGACAGTCCACTACTCCCATCTATCAATTTCACACAGGGGCAGCTACAGAATTTCTGTTTCAGAGTTTATTCAGGATGACTCGGGAAAAGTGGCTCATGGAGATGGGATAGGCTAAAAGCAGCCCACGAGACAATTCCTGGCTCTTCCACTGCTCCCACCTTTACGTGGCATTCTGTTTTTCACTTTTATTTGCAAGTACTAAAAATAGTGTGATATTTCCAATCAAATTTAAGTTGGGTAGAGGTGTTTTCCATGCAGAGTTCACAGTACGTTCAAGAATCCTCTTTTAGGGACTCAGAAGGGTTCCGTGTGGAATGTACTGCTGGCAATGGTGGCAACAGGGGCTGAGGCAAATGGAGCAATTGGAGAATCAGGGCAGGGGGCTGGAGATATGGGTCTGGAGGGTGGAGGCCAGTGTGTACCATGCTAAGAACATCCTTACCTGAAGTTGATGGGGATTGAATGAAGTCTTTATTGCCCACCTCATTTTCAACCTAGGGAAGAAGAAAACTGAATTTGAATGTATACCTCTCTATAAGGTTTAGAGACTTGCTTCCTAAGTACATAGTAGGTTTATGATAATGTTCACGTCCATGTTATATCTCCCAGAGAGCTAGATCAATGCTTTTCAAATTCTTATGGGCTTTAACAAGCAGCTGGTTTCTCACACCACATAGTTCTGATGCCCCCAGCCTTGGGACCACAGTTTGAAGAGAACTGTAAATTAAAATGTAAACAAACTCCCCTTTCCCCTCTCCTCCGAACAAAAATTCAGATCGCACTTTCTTTTCTTAGATGGAGTTAGCAATCCTAGTATCCACTAGAGGGTAGCATTTCAAAATTTTTAGTTTTGAACAAAACTTGTTTTAATTGTGTGATTTCTAAATATCAGAAGTTTGAAAACGTCTTTTATGTGGATTTTTTTTTCCACATGAAAATGTTAAAACAAAAATCATTCTTTGGAAAATTGATTTTCCTCTCTTTTTTATTTTAATCAAATAACTGCCTTAGATGAAACTATTTCCTCAATTCTAAGCGATGCAACTGCAGGATGTTAGAGACAACTGACCTTACCTTGAACCCATTTTACAGTTGAGGGCCCCGAGTCCCAGCAAGTAACTTGCTCCAGGTCTCTATACTTAGTAGCAGAGTAGAAATGAGATCCTGGTGGCCTGACCGCAAATTCAATATCATTTCCTATAAACCATCTTATTAAAAGGTTAGATAATTTGGGGAAGACTACATTATCAAATTTTAATTCCTTCAGCTATAGTTTCAATAGCATCCAAAAACTGAAATATGCACTTGAAACAGCCCCTGAGAGCTGTGTGAAGTAACTCTATTTAATGACTTCATAAACCTGGTATAATGTTCTTCATATGCATTACCCCCCCCCCCTTTTTTTTCCATTGGATGTTACCAGCTTTGAGTTAGAACTTTTAAATTGCTGCCTTTTCGTTTTGTGCATGTGATTTTGTTGTTGTTTTTGTTGTTTAGTTTTTGTTTGTAAATGGTAGAAATATGGCTCCCCAATTAAGAACAAAATGAGTCAGGATTAAAAAGAACATCAGCAGGGTGAGCCTAATTTGTTCATCTTGACAAAATAAGGGAAACAGGTGTAAATGCTCCAGCAAACAGTTTATATTTTAAGCAGCCTTGGCCTTCTTTTAAAAAAAACCTTGCAAAAGGCTTGAACTTTCTCTTCTTTTTTCCCTCACACGCAGCATTTGCTTGGCTGGCTTAGTGTCTGGGGAAGCCATGTGATTTTTTGGCACGGTTCTCTTTCCCGAGAGCTATTGAGAGTCAAAGTGGCATTTTCTTAGAAGGATGCTGACCATTTTTGATCTGAGGCCTTGAGTTTGGCAAGCCCAACAATGGTTTGGCCCCTTTTAGGAAGTTGCAATAATGTTATCTCTTTATTGTAATGGAAGTCATTTCCTGTGATGGAAGACTTAAAAATTTAATTGGGTTACAAAGGAGTCCATTAGGCAGTACTCTAACATTTTCCCCTTTCTAATGGGAAAACGAGAGTTACGTGGGAAACTATGGATTATCCCATGTACAGTAAAATGATATCTCCTGAGCATCCCACTCATATATAACGTGGCCCATGAAACTCCACATTTGCAAGGTGCAAATCAGCTTTATTGATATAATAATAACTAAAGTTGTCAACATTCTAATAAATGTCAGGCACTGGGCTAAGAGTTTTAGCCATAAGATCTCATTTATTCCTCACAACGATCCAAGAGGCAGTTGCTATTATTCTCTCCATTTTACAGAGGATGAAACTGAGACGCAGGTGGGTGAGGGAGCTAAGATAAAATACTAGAAGTAGAAGAGTCTTGACTCACGTCCAGACAGTCAGACTCCAAGGGCCCACTCGTAAGCACTTTGCAAGACTACACTTAATTTACATGCAGCTCTCTCCCAAAGCAACACAGGGAGAAATGCATCTGGTGAATGCTTATGTGGAAAACCCAGTTTCTCTGGAATATTTATGTGATGTGCATCTATCTTCTCTTTGAGGTGAAGATGTTCTGAAGGGAGAACAAAGGTTAATTACTAGCCACATTTTAGCTAGTGAGGATAAACCTTCAAAAGCTAAGATAGAGTTAATGTCTAGATAAAATTCAAGCCAGACTGGATTTTCATGCTCTATTAACCGTAGCAGACCAGGATCCTTCCTTAAAAATGTCTAGAAACAGGCAGAATAAATAGCAAATATGTTAAAAGTACCAGAACCTAGACAAATTGTGTATATTCACGTTAGAGACAAGAGTGTTATTTAAGATATACATTAAATTACATTTCTGGAACATCAAGGCATGTGCCACAATTCACAATAATTTAAAGCTCCATCTTTACAAAATTATCCTGAACACCTATTGAAACTTAAAAGAGTGAAAAGAAAACTACTGGAGGGAAAGAAAAACACTGAAATTCCTACTCCAGGGAAGCAGCAAGGTATAGATGGGTTTGTGTACTCTGGAGTGGTTCATGTACCACTAGTCGTATTTGAAATGATTCTAGGTGGTACACAAATACATTTTTAAAAAATCTTAATAATTGAATATTAATTTAATGGGTATTAGGGGAAAAAACTAACATCTAAAACCAATGATTTCATGGATATTATTTCTTAGGGTAAAGCTAATTTAAAAAAAATTTTTGTATCAATGTTACATGTTACTCCTTAATAAGATAACAACTACAATAACAGTAAATCTTCTTTTGTCAGCAATTACACTCCCCCTTATTTTTGTTCATTTCTCAGTCTTATGGGATTTAGGACAATGTCCATTCTGACTACTCAAGCTGAGAAGAATGTAGATATTATGGGGCAGAGGAATGGAATTGTTTTGCTTGGAATTGAAGATACTCCTTCCTTTTGGACTGGGGCTGGTCTATCACGGTCGTTTTATTAGTTTTCCAGGAAAGGCCCAGAGAACTGGAGAGTAGGAATTGGCTGCATATCTGCTGGGTTTCAGGGCTCCACTGACATAGGAACAATCCAAAGGCTTTAAGTCTCTGGGAAATATACTTAACAAGTATGTTGAAAATTATAGGTCCAAATAAAAGAAGAGGAAGAACCATGATTAGGGGGTTTATATTTAAGTATAACTATGTTATATTGGGGAAAGAGCTTTTCCTATATTCCCAGCTAGAGCCCACTGAGGGAGTGTTGATTTCATGTGGCCATGTGGCTGGCCTATGGTGTCCAGACGTCCCTAGGGCCCTCAGGAGCACTTTCGTTTGTGGCTTGGTTTACTGTGGCATTTTGTGGAGTCTGGCTGAGACCTGCATAAGTGTAACCTCCTGAATGGTCTCCTGACTCACTTTGAAATCTCTTTGCCATAAAAACTCTATTTATTTACTGTTTCCCCCTTTTGATCAAGATCTTTCTTTAACTGTATCACCAACTAATGCTTGGTAATAATTCCTCGGTGCTAGGAAGCCTCGTCCCAGGGAGTTGTGCCCCACATCAAGGGGAAGGTAGTGAGTTTATTTCCAGAGTTTGGCTTAGACTCGCAGGTGTTCTTGACAAGGGGTCCGTGAGCTTGAATTGAAATTCAAAAAAAAAACATTATTCTTGTGGGGATGTGTTGGTGCAGGTGTGATATATTTATTAACTAATATACAGTATAGTGTGGACTTAGTAAAGGATCTGTGGTTTTCACCTGACTGGCAAAGGGGCCCATGGAACAAAAAAGGTTAAGAACCCCTGGCTTAGATAAGGGTCAAATCTGAGTAACGAGGAAGTTTTCAGGAGGCAGCTCTTAGGCATTAATTATAATTAGGACTAGTTTCATTATTATAAGAATAAAGTTCATAAGTGTAATCATTAAGATCAAGATCTTGGCTTTTTAACCTATTTTCTTTTATTAGGCAAAGTTTATATGTTCCAGAGCTTCTGCTCATCTTATTTGAGAAAGTAGTAGGACTTCTCCAGGGGGGATGTTTAATGTTTTGTTAGCTACTGTGGGGCTTCTATCTCTCTAGAAAATATACCTATGACAATAGGGCTACATTTACATCCCAGTGAAGTATGTAGCTATATAATGTTCAAGCTGTTTAAAAGGCCCTGTCGTCTAGACACCTGATTGTGTAAAACTCTATGACATAGAGAAATTTGGTTGTTTCTGTGAAATATAACATTTTTCTAATAATAAAATATGCAACATTTCCAAACACCCCCTATTGTTGATACTTAACATTGGTGTGGTACCTCTGTTACATTTGATGTAAGAATGTTAAAATGTTACTGTTAACTATCGTCCATATTTTGCTTTAGGTGTATTTCTGCATATACCACCCTATTGTTAACACCCTGTAATAGTGGTGTACTTCTGTTTTAAATCCTGAAAGAATATTCTTATATTTCTATTATTAACCCTAATACTCATCCACCACAGGGTTCATTGTGTTATACAACCCCATGTTTTATCCTCTAGCGTCCTTCTAGTAATATGAATCAAAACCTTCCCCTTCAACCACACTCATACAGCGTTGCCATCTACATGCACAATAACACACTACCATCCCTTCTGTCCACCCCAAACCACTACAATCAACATAATTATTAAACATCAGTTCTCCATTCTCTACCCCCAGTCTTATCTCTTGGCAAACTATCTTCTAGATTCTACCTCTGTGAGTTTACTTATTATAATTAGTTCATATTAGTGAGATTCATACAATATCTGTCCTTCTGTGCCTGGCTTATCTCGCTCAACATAAGTTCCTTGAGGCCCGTCCTTGTTGTATGCGTCAGTATTTCATTCCTTCTTACAGCTGAATAATATTCCATCATATGTATATACCACATTTTGTTTATCCATTCATCTGTTGATGGGCATTTGGGTTGCTTCCATCTTTTAGCAATTATGACTAGTGCTGCTATGAACATTGGCATGCATGTAACTGTTTGTGTCCCTGCTTTCAGTTCTTCTGGGTATATACCTAGTAGTGGGAGAGTGCCAGCTCAAATGGCAATTTATATATACCTTCCTAAAGAACTGCAACACTGTCTTCAACAGTGGCTTCACCAATCTACATTCCACCAGCAGTGAATGAGTGTGCCTGTTTCTCCATACCCTCTTGTAGTTTTGTTTTTTAAAGGTGGCCAGTCTAGTATCACATATCTCATTGTGATTTTGATTTGCATCTCCTAATAAATTGTGATGTTGAGCATTTTTTCATGTGCTTTTTAGCTATTTGTATTTCCTCTTTGGAAAAATGCCTATTCAACTCCTTTGCCCATTTTTAAATTAAGTTGTTGTGTCTTTTTCGTGTCGAGATGCAGAATCTCTTTATATGTGCTGGATATCAGACCCTTATCAGACATATGGTTTCCAAATATTTTCTCCCATTGAGTAGGCTGCCTTTTCACTTTCTTGGCAAACTCCTTTGAAGAACAAAAGCTTTTAAGATCTCTGTTTCTTTATGATCCTCTGTCTGGATGTTCTATCTATTGCTGAGAGTGGTGTATTGAAGTCCCCCACTCTTATTGTAGAGCTGTCTGTTTTTCCCCTCAGTTTTGCCAGTGTCTATTTCTGAACTCAATTCAATTCCATTGGTCGATATGTATATCCTTGTTCCAGTGCCTTGCTGTTTTGAGCACTGTAGTTTTGTAATATGCTTTATAGTCAGGTAGTGTGAGTCCTCCAACTTCATTTTTCTTTTTCAAGATGTTTTTGGCTAATCAGGGCTTCTTACCCTTCCAAATAAATTTGATAATTGGCTTTTCTATTTCTGCAAAATGGCTGATGGAATTTTTATTGGGATTGTGTTGAATCTGGGTAGTTTTATTTAAAATATTAACAATATTTTATTTAGTCTTCCAATCTATGAACACGGAATGTCCTTCCATTTATTTAGGTCTGCTTTGATTTCTTTTAGCAAGGTTGTATAGCTTTTTGTGTACAATTCCTTTACATCCTTAGAATATACATATTTATTCCTAGATATTTTATTATTTTAGTTGCTAATATAAATAGTATTTTTTTTCTTAATTTCCTCCTCAGCTTGCTCATTACTAGCGAATAGAAACATTATTGATTTTTGTGTGTGGATCTTATATCCACCACTTTGTTGAACTCATTTATTAGTTCTAGTAGTTTTGTTGTACATTTTTCAGACTTTCTATATATAGGATCATGTAATATGCAAATAGTGAAAGTTTTACTTTTTAAATTCCAGTTTGGATGCATTTTATTTCTTTTTCTCACCTAACTTCTCTAGCAAGTACTTCTAACAAAGTGTTGAATTAGAGTGGTGAGAGAGGGCATCCTTGTCTTGTTCTGGATCTAGAGGGAAAGCTTTTAGTCTTTCACCACTGAGTATGATGTTGGCTGTAGGCTTTTCATATATGCCCTTTATCATATTGAGGAATTTTCCTTTTATTCCTATCTTTTGAAGTGTTTTTTAATCAAGAAAGGATGCTGGATTTTGTTCAGTGCCTTTTCTGTATCGATAAGAGATGATCATGTGATTTTTCCTTCTTCACTTTGTTAATGTGGTATATTACATTAATTTATTTTCTTGTGTGGAACCACCCTTGCATACCTGGGATAAAAACCCACTTGATCATGGTGTATAATTTGTTTACTGTGTTGGATTCTATTTCCCAGTTTTCTGTTGAGGACATTTGCATATAAATTCATGAGGTTGGTCTGTAATTTTCTTTTCTTGTAGCATCTTTTTCTGGCTTCAATGTTAGGGTGATGTTGGCTTCATAGAACGAGTTAGGTAATGCTCCCTCCTTAATTTCTTGGAAGAGTTTGAGAAAGATTGGTATTAGTTCTTTTTGGAATGCTTGGGAGAATTCACCTGTGAGGCCATCTGGTCCTGGGCTTATCTTTGTTGGGAGGTTTTTGATGACTGACTCAATCTCTTTACTTGTTATTGGTCTATTGAGATTTTCTATTTCTTCTAGATTCAGTGTAAGTTGTTCATGTGTTTCTAGGAATTTATCCATTTCATCTAAGTTGTCAATTTGTAGGCATCCTGCTGTTCATAACATCCTCTTATGACCCTTTTCTTTCTGTGGGGTCAGTGATGATGTCTCCTCTCTTGTTTCTGATTTTATTTATTTGCATCCTCTCTCTTTTTTCATTGTTAGTCTAGCTAAGGGTTTGTCAATTTTGTTAATCTCAAAGAACCAGCTTTTGGTTTTTTTAATTCTGTTTTTCTTTTTTTTTAATATTTCATTTATTTCTGCTCTAATCTTCATAATTTCTTTCCTTCTCTTTGGTTTGGGATTGATTTGCTGTTCAGTTTCTTGTTTCTCCAGGTGTGCAATTAGGTCTTTTATTTTAGCTTCTCTTCTTTTTCAATGTAGGAACTTGGGGCTATAAATTTCCCTCTCAGCACTACTTTGCTGTAACCCAGAGGTTTTGATATGTTGTAGTCTCATTTTCATTCACCTTGAGATATTTACTGATTTCTCTTGCAGTTTCTTCTTTGACCCACTGTTTAGGAATGCATT